>JANAVB010007541.1:0-26999 GCA_029216955.1 Iris pallida | reverse complement strand
AAACTGCCACTAGGCAAATTAATGCGAATACGCTGTTGAAGTGGCTTGGAGCATCTATCTCCATGAAAATTCTCGCCATACTAGGTCTCGACAGATGCTGTAGCCTTATCAATTTTCAGAGGGTGACCAAAAACAGAAGCAATGGCGAAAAGGGCGTCCTTCGCATAAAGATGATGAGGGAGATTCGGGAGTGTAACCCAAACAGGGATCTTTGCCGATTCATGAGAAGGCAAAAATTCCGGATCCCACTTGAAAACCCTCATGGGAGCACGAGCAATATACCAGACCTCCTTAGAACGAAGACGAAGAAAATCCGATTCAATTGAAGGCCGAATAAGCACATGTTTCTCATCTATAACTCTAGCCCTTAATAGAACCGGAGAACTCAAAACCAGCAAGCGCCTTTCGAATCATGTCGATCGGCGGCCGTGCATGCGAGAATTTCCCACCAAAGCAAACTTGAATGGACCGATAATGCAGCTTCTTCCTCCACGGAAAAGGAGATTGCAGGAACACCCTTGAAGGAAGTGACGTTCGCGAAGGGATCATGGAAAGCACAACCGGCGCCCACCACACCGCCTCTGCAAAAGACTTGGCCGCCATAACCCTACAACTAAACAAAACTGGTAGACCACCGACCAAATGGTTCAGTTAGCCCTGGGGACCCCGGCCCGGCCAGAGGCCACGCCGGTGTCGGTGGACAAGGATTAGGGTTTCCTCAGGACGCCAGCGCGGCTCAGCGCAATCATATATATATTATATATATATATATATATATATATATATATATAAATATATCTATATATATGTGTGTGTGTTATATATTAAAATATATATATATATATATATATATATATATATTTTAATATATATATATATATTATTATATATATATATAAATATATATATATATATTAAATATATATATATATATATATAGATATTAATATATATAAATAAATATCTATTATATAATAATATTAAAAAAAATATATTTATATATATATATATATATAATATATACACACACACGCACACACACACACACACACTATATATATATATATTATATTTTTTATATATATATATACACACACACGCACACACACCAACACACACACTATAATTATATATATATTATATATATATATATATATATATATATATATATATATATATATTTTATATATATATATATATATATATATTATATATATATATATATATATATATATATATATATATATTTATATATTTTTTATATATATATTTTTTTATATATATTATATACATATACACACACCACAATATATATATATATTATATATATATATATATATATATATATATATATATATATCTATATATATATATATATATATATAATATATTTATATATGTGGTGTGTGTGTGTGTGTGTTGTGTGCGTATATATATAGTGTGTGTGTGTGTGTTTGTGTGTGTATACAGGAGCTGAGCTCCGCTCGGGTGCCCCGGGGGCGATCCTCCCCCGTGATTTGCTTTTCCTAGCCCGTGTCCGACGACCCCAGACGCCCTCTGCCCTCGCCCGCGACGTCGTCTTCCCCCCACCTCCATGTTCGGTTCTCGCGCCCAGATTTCGAGCGGTCGGCGGAGCAGTTACTCGGTCTAGGGCCCTCCCTAGGGCCCCCTCCTGCCCTCCCCCTTCCGTCCTCTGTGGCCACCCCCTCTGCTGTCGTCCCCGCGGAGGCGAGCGAGGACCCCCTGTCGGCGGCCCAGGACCTCATCCCTTTCCTTGATGCCCCCTCTTTGGCGGAATGCTCGGCGGCTCCCTCACTCCGGGTGGCGTCGGGCGGTCGGAGCTGCCGTCGCCCCCCGCCGATCTGCCCCTGGCCCCCTGTCCTCTGTCGCTTTCAAGTATCGGGTTTCGGGCTGTCTCGGGACCAGCCAGAGAAGACGGACAGGCTGGCATCACGTGCCTGCACCCGTTTTCCCGTCTGAAGGAGTTTTCCAGGGCCCCACCATGGGAGTTCTGGGTTAGCGAGTCCATGCGCTCGAGGAGCTTGCTCCCTCCCATGATGCCTATGCGCCCCTTGGCTTGTCCAGTGGGGGCATGGTTCATGCGCCCACTGCTTGCAGTACATATGTGCCCACTCCTTGCACAGCGTATGCGCCAGCTGAGGGTGCTCGCGCCTCTCCACTCTTTTCCTCCCCCATCCGCGCCCACTGCGGGGCCTCTCCGCCCGATGTGCAGCCCCTGGTAGGCGGATCCTCCATCAGGATTTCTTCCTGTCCAGTGCTATCGGCCCCCTCTTCTCTCCCTTCCACGATTTCCTCCGCACCCCCAGCCCCAGGCGGCGCGTCGGGTCACCCAACGTCCGCGCTCGGGACCGGTGGCAAGCATCGTCATCGAGCCGGTCTCTGCCGATAGCGGAGCTCTCCCTCCCCGATGACCCCCGTCACCCTATCTCCCCCGTCCTCCTCAACGACGCCCTCTTCGCTCCGCTCCGGCTTGGACCAGGGCACAGCTGGCCATCGTCGGTCCCCGTGCCTCCGGTATCGCCCAGAAACTCTGCTGGATCCCCGGACAGGCCCCCGACCTGCTATCCGTCCTGGGCGTCGCCTCTCCACTCCGATGGCCGCCGGTGCAGGCATCGTCCAGCCTCTCTGTCGTCGACGCATCGGGGACAGCAGTGTCCCACCCTCTTCCCTCTGATCTGGGCTCGATCTCACATCCGATCTCTTTAGGCCAGGCGCAGCCTGGGACATGCGCCCACCCAGCCTCCACAGGCTATGCGCCCAACCCTCTGGGATATGTGCCCAACCCCTCTTTTCCAAGTCAGATGCCCTCGGCCGCAGGTCATGCGCCCTGTCCCCTCTCTGGGACATGCGCCCGCTCTACCTCGGGACCAAGTGCTTTCACCCGGACCTTCGGGTATTGGGACAGGGCCCCGTCGACAGAGCTCGGCTGTTGTCCACCAGCCGAAGGACCGTACGACCCCTCCCTCATCGATCCTGGGATCTTTGCCTTTGGACGGGATGTCTATTGTGCCCGGCTCAGGTGCCCTCCCAACTGCCTTCGCAATTGCGGCGTCCCCGCAAGGCCCCATCGCCCCCCCGACCTCTGGAAGTATCCACTTTTCCCGTATTAGTTGCTGGTGCTGGACCCTCCATCCCCGTCACCCCCTCGGCCGTGCCCCCTGTTACTTCCTATGCCGCGGCTCTTCGTCCTGATTGCGGTAGAAAGCTTGACCCCCCCAGAGCGGTAGATCAAGCTCCCGGACATGGAATTTCAGACGCCCACCGACGGTCAAGACATCCGCATACCTTTCTCCTCAGCCAAAATCTCCTCGCTCTCCTCCTCCTCTGCGAAGACGTTCGTGCTGAAATTTTTTGTTGGCTGCCCTAAAACTGCGATAGTCAAGGAAGCTATTGCCAGATGGGGCCTCTCAGCTGCTTACCGGGTAGCCCCGCTAGACCCCAAACACCTTTACCTCTACCTCTCCTCCCCCTCCGACTTCTCCAAGGTCTGGGCCAAAGGTTCCACCATAATTGCGACCCAGAACGTCAAAATTGTCAAATGGTCTTCAGACTTTAACACCAAAGTCGATTCATCGATCGTTACAGCATGGATCACCATGCCCAATCTCCCCCTGGTCTGCTTTGTGCCTGCGGTGCTGAAGCACATCGCCAGCTCTTTCAGGACGCTTGTGGCGATAGCCAAAGAAACTAGAAACCTATCCAAAGGTAACTACACGAAAATCTGTGTCGAACTCGACCTACTTTTCGATCCCCCAACCCAGATTCAAATCGAGCTAGGGGGTCTGACGCACCATCAATCGCTCGTATATGACAACAGCATCTTATTCTGCAAATACTGCCAAATGAGAGGACATCCCTTCAAATATTATTTCAGAGCTAATCCGGAACTGAAGAAGGTTGGCACCCGTAAACCACAAACTCAGAAGGCGGCAACCACTGCTCACACATCCCCAATACATCATCAACCCAACCTCCACCTCCCCATCAACAACGGTAGCAGGTAACCTTCCTCCAGCCTGACTCGGCCACTGGACAACGCCATCATCCTCTACAACCCCCCAAAGATATCCCTCAACAACCAATTCACCATCCTCGTATCCCTCCCATCAGAGATAAACCCAAAGTGCCCCCAAACCCCAAGCTCAAGCACAGATGTCGACCTCGGTCAGAAGGAAGATAACCCCCCGTGAGGTCAATATACCGAGTTTTGACTTTGCTGTGACGGACAGGTTCCATCAAGCGAAGGATGCTGGTTTCTTAGACCCCAGTAGCCCCCTGAGTGCGCTGGCAGAAACAGATCCAGTAGCCCCCCTCCTGTTGGATGTCCCGGACAGCCGTCATCAAAGATCGCCTTTCTCGGAGGTGACAACCTACAATCCTATCCACAGTACTACTGAAAAATCACCACAAGAAAAAGAAATACAGTACCACAGAGCAGCTTAAGGCCAGGACCACGAGGGCCGCCGCGAAGCTCACCAACCTCCCACCCCTACCCCCTCCCAATGCTTAACATCCTCTCTTGGAACGTGCGAGGGCTTGCCTATAAACTGACGCTGAATAGAATCATCAGCCTCAAGAAGATTCACAAAATCGACATCCTTGTTATCATCGAACCAAAAATTCCTCAAAAAAGACTTAAAGCTATCCAACTTTAACTTGGATTTCAGGGCAGCGATTACCGGCTGCAACGATATTTGGATCCTCTTCGCTAAAGACATCAGATTCGGCATTACGCAGGACTCTAAACAGGCTCTCTTCTGCTGGATGGAACATCCACTTCTCCATACTCGCTCTCTCCTTTCTGCGGTTCACAGAAGCTGTAACCTGCCGGAGCACAGGATCTTCTGGAACACGTTGCTGGAGACTCATCCCCCTAGCAATAACCTTCCGTGGCTGTGCATTGGCGATTTCAACACTATCTCCTACAGCACAGAGAAGTTCGGGGGTCGCCCGCCCCCCAGCAGGCCATGAATGATTTCAACGACTTCATCTTCAATGCCCACTTAAACACCCTTCCTTTCACCGATAACGCTTTTACTTGGTACAACATGCAGGAAGGTGCTAGAAGACAATACTCTCGCCTCGATCGCGCCTTAACCAACAATTGGTGGATCGACATGGGCCTAACCACAAGATTATCCCACCTCAACTCTACCGAATTGGATCATTCTCCCCTTCTGATTGAGCTCAGTAGTAGAAATAACCCCATCAAAAAAGCTTTCCGGTTCCTGGACTTCTCGAGGCATCACCCACAATTCAGAAACACCGTCGCATCCACGTGGTTCTCAGCGGACGACCCAGAACCACTCAGTAGGATCGTATCCAGACTTAAAGCCACCAGGAAGGCCCTCTCTTCATGGATCAAGTCTACATTCGACAACATTTTCCAAGCAGTCAGAACGGCGGAGGATGACATCAACCGTACCGAGATTCAATTTGCCACGGACAGATCCCCGCAGGCCCGGTCCGCACTCAAATTGGCCAGAGCTGTCCTCAAATCCCGTCTGAAAGTGAAAACAGAATTCTGGAAGCAGAAGGCCAGATTAAAATGGGACTCCGAAGGAGACTGAAATTCGAGCTACTTTCACTCCTGTGTCAAGGGTCGCAGGCATAAGCTTCATCTTCATCATATCTGCGACATGAATGGAAATCGGCTTGAAGACCAAAACTGTATTCATGAGGAAGCTGCCAACTTCTACTCTAATCTATTCTCCAAAGAAACCATCATCAAGGACGATGAGTTCCTGGCTAAGGTCCTCAACTTGATCTCTGATGGAGATAACGAGCAGCTGCTCACCCCACCCTCCGTGGAGGAACTTAAGAACGCAGTTTGGGACCTCGATGAAACCAGCGCTCCCGGGCCGGATGGTTTCTCAGGTGTTTTCTTCAGATCCTTCTGGGATCTGATCGCCGCTGACTTCCTCGAGGCCTCTATTGCTTTCTTCCAAGGGGCCACCTACCCCAAATCCATCTCCAGTGCCAACCTAATCCTCATACCCAAAAAAGATAACCCGGAGACTTTCAAAGACTTTAGACCCATCAGTCTGTGCACCTTCACCAATAAAATATTCTCTAAGATCATCAACAACCGCATGTCTGCACTCCTCCCAAAGATTATCTCCGAAGAGTAAAGTGATTTTATTCCAGGTCGGAACATCATTGACAACATCCTCCTAGCCCAAGAAATGGTCACTTGCATGAAATTCCTATCCAGAGGGGGACATATCGCCATCAAACTTGATATGAAGAAGCATATGACCGTTTGGACTGGCAATTCATGATTTAGGTTTTTAGGGCCTTCGGTTTCTCGGAATCTTGGATCAACATCATCTTCCGCTGGATCAGCAACTCATGGTTCTCTACTGTTATCAACGGCCAGGCCGTAGGTTTTTTCACAGCCAGTCGGGGGGTTAGACAAGGTGACCCGCTCTCCCCCACCATCTTCATTATCGCGGCAGAAGCTCTCAGCAGAAACCTCAAAAGCATGGCTAACACCCTCGGATTCCATCACTTCCATACTACCACCGGATGCTCGCTGATCACGCATCTTGCCTACGCTGACGACATTCTTATCTTCTCGGCTGGAGATATCAGATCTGTCGAGGTGGTTCACACCACGCTGGACAAATACGCTAGATGCTCGGGCCAACGTATCAACACCAACAAAAGCGTCATCTATACCCACCACAAAGTCGACAGGCTTCACTCGATGGCTCTCTCTGCCTTGACTTCCTTCTCTGCTGCTTATCCACCGTTCTCCTACTTGGGCTGCCCGTTGGTGTACGACAAGTCTAATACCAGCATCTTTGCGAATCTAGTCAGTAATATCAGATCCAAAATTGCACGATGGCACAACGCGACCTTATCCCCGGGTGGCAAGTTGATCCTAATCAAGCATGTCCTATCCTCCATCCCCATCTATACCCTTGCCGTTTGCACTCCACCGAAAAAAGTCTTATACTCGCTTGAAGCCCTATTTGCCAATTTCTTTTGGGGTCACTCGGACGGCAAGGATAAACACTACTGGACGAGCTGGGATACTATGGCCAAACCTACCGAGGAGGGAGGGCTGGGTTTCAGCAGACTTCCCCACATCGTCGATTCTTGCTCCATGAAACTATGGTGGAAGCTCCGCTCGAACAACTCACTTTGGACTAGGTTCATGAAGGCCAAATATTTTAGACTTTCTCACCCCGTAGATGCCGTCGCCAATAACAGATTTTCTGCATTTTGGTGGCGCATCCTCCATGGTCGTCACCTCGTCGAACCCCTAATTCGCCTCAAGCTCGGGGATGGAAGCTCGTCGATGTTCCACGAATGGTGGCTTGGGGACGAGCTGGCCCAGCAGTCTACATCTAACGTACATCCTCGTGCTATCAGGTAGCTGTGGGACAGTGCCTCAGGATGGAGGTGGTTGTCCAACCCCGACGATACTTTCTCCTTAGCATCGACCAAGATTGTGGCGAGGGGCATTGGTGTTTCTGCACCTTTTACTGCTCCGTTCTGGCAGGCATGCATCCCAATTAAATGGTCCACCTTGATTTGGAGAGCTCATAGATGGAAACTCCCTACAGACGACATCATAACATCCTTCGTCTTCAGCCTGGCCTCGCGATGCCACTGCTGCTCATCCCATCAACCTGAAACTGCGGAGCACATACTTCTCTCCGGTGACCTTGCGATGCTGTTATGGAAGAAGCTCTCCGCCAAATGCCGACAGGATCACCGGCCGGGCGGCCTTAACGATCTCCTGGCCAACTGGAGTCAATCTTATGGCCATCAGATCGTAGCGGCCGCTGGTATTTGGGTCCTGTGGAAAAATCAGAACAAATGGAGATATGAAGAACACCAGTACAACTCTGACCATCTGTTCAGGGAGACTTCCAGACAAGTGAGTAAAGCAGCCTGCCGCTGCCGTCACTCCCCGCCTAGCTTTTGGGAGGCTTTGACCTCCACTACCGTATAGGCTTTGCAGCGCTACGACGAGGTATCGTTTTTGGGCACCCTTTGAGTAGCCATTTTTTCTTATTTTTGCTGTCTTTTGCGCTTGGCGCGCTTACCTGTATAGGCCTCGACATTTTGCGCCTGATACATCAATAAAAGTCTTTTCTAATTATATATATATATATATATATATATATATATATCCACATACACATGTATATATCTAGCTTTACTATGAAGTAGGTTTTGTATGTGTGTGATGATAAGGGGCTGCTGGTGTGATCACAACTGAGAATAAATGGCTAAGAACTTAACTATAAGAAAGGAATATATATATATATACATAATCTATTTAAAAGTAACTTATATATATACATTGGTATATACACACACACACACACACACACACACACACACACACACACACACACATATATATATATATATATATATATATATATATATATATATATACATAATCTATTTAAAAGTAAATATATATACATAATCTATTTAAAAGTAACATATATATATACATTGGTATATACACACACACACACACACACACACACACACACACACACACACACACACACACACACACACATATATATATATATATATATATATATATATATATATATATATATATATATATATATATATATATATATATAAAGGCATTTGGTTACACGAAAGGAAATGAAACTCGAAACTGGGGTTACGAATCTCGGCTAACCCACCAATAATATACACACACACACACACACATATATATATATATATATATATATATATATATTATATATATATATGTAAAAAAAATATATATATATATATATATATATATATATATACATATATATATATATATATATATATATATATATATATATATATATATATATATATATTTTTTTTTTTTTTTACATATATATATATATATATATATATATATATATATATATATATATATATATATATATATATATATATACATACATACATACATACATATATATATAGACACACACACACACACACACACACACACACACACACACACACACACACATATATATATATATATATATATATATATATATATATATATATATATATATATATATATATATATTTTACACACACACACACACACACACACACATATATATATATATATATATATATATATATATATATATATATATATATATATATATATATAGGGAAAACCCAAAATATATACATAAATAGTAAATAAATAGGATATAAATCCAAAGATCGCTTTCCACAAGTCCAAAATATCATATACGAGTCATAAACCCAGAATTCGTTGGTTCAAAACCAAGAAAACAAATATTCATACATTCGATTCAATTTCGAATGTCGAAAAACCCAAAATCCACATAACGACCCAAAACGCACAATACACAATTAGAACCCATGAAAATTGGCAAATACGTTGGTCTCGATGTGTGTGACATGCTCGGGTACTCACGGAGTTGAAACCGTGTCTGTATCGTGTCCACAGAGTGAGTATCGGAAAACCCGATACGCGTGTCAATTGAATCGGTGCGAGTCCGATTTCTCGCTCGATTCTGAACCGTTTTTTGTGAAACTTCACGTACACCTCGGCTAACATGTCCCCGACCTACTGGCCAATTCCTCGTGTGGCCAAGTGTCGTGTCTGACACGCACGAAGCCCGTGTCCATGCACGGTCTGTGCGCGTGTTCACAGAACAGTGTACCGCATCGTGCACGCGGGGCGGCAAGTCTAGGGACTCGTGTGTCCCACCACACGTGTCGTGGTCGTATCCTAGGATAGGCTAGGTATAGGGCTATACATAGGACACATCAAATCGAGTCCACGTGTCCACACGTGTCGTCACGATGGCCGTGTCAGCGGCGGCTGTGCGCGCGCGCATGCGTCTGTCGACCCGTGCGGTCGCGATTTCTCACTCGATTCGAATTGAGACGACACAAAACTTGGGGGACGTGTCCATAGACGTTGCCCCCACCTATACGCCAAGTGGCACGTGGCCACGTGGCCTGTGCATCGCGCAATCAACGTGCGACAGCAGGGCATGTGCGCGGCCTGCACGTGCAGCGTGTTCGTGTCCTATTTGGACACGGACACGAGCCCGATTTGTGTCAAAAACTTCAAGGTCGGGATCCTTATGTCTAGGGCTATCCATATATATAAATAGATTCAAAGAATAACAAGTTTCAATCCATTGGGTAATTTCGTCGAACACCTATGTTGTAACTCCGATACGTGTCCGATACATACATCGAACGGATACGAAATTGAACGAAACTAAACCTACAGGTCGAGGGTACCTAGATGCATGCTAACATAAAGAAAAATTAGAAGAAACATTGCTTGAACAAGGTTTACCTATTGAGAGTTGGAATCTCAATGAAAGTGACTCCTCGAGCACTTTGACAACCAATTTCTCCCGATCAAATGTCTCCAAATCCTTGCTAGCAATGCTCCAGCAAGTTCTCCTCCTCCCCACGGTCGCAACGCATTTCGTTTGAGGTAAGACGGATGTCGGATGAGCAAGTTAGGGTTTTTAGAGAAGAGATAAACTAGGGTTTGCACTTGTGACGGCTACAAACCCAAGTATAATGAAAAGAAGGGGGCTGCTATGGTCGGCCACTATAGTCTCTCTAGGGTTAGGGTTTGCTCATGGGCTAATTGCACTCCTCAAGTTGCCAAAAAGGCTCATGTCAAAAAGGCTAAAAATGCTTTATGGAAAAATAGCTTTAAAATGATTTAATAGCTTCCTAATTTGGACATAGCTCTAAAATGAAATCTAAAAGGACAAAATAATTATAATTGCATGATTAGTCTCCTACTCAAGGTTGACTTAGGTTAAACCACCTTATACTACTCAAACACCAATCAAAGCCACATAGCATTCACATTAAAATAATAAATTAAATAAAACAAATTCAATAAATACATAATGACTAAAATACCTTTAAAATTGAAAAGTGAGTATGACAAATCTACCCTCCTTAAAATAATTTCGTCTTCGAAATTAAAGACGGTTGCACTTCTTCTAGGTTAAACCCCCGACAATCAAGGTCAAGAAAATTATATCTAAAACATGCAAAACATGGTCCTACTGGTCGTAATTCACAGTCTCGAACAGGGTTACTATACTATCTAGCACATCACAAGAATATCCTGACAGTTACTAAGGAAATCACACAACAAGAGGGGGAAGAAGACACATAGATCTGCATAAGCATCAAGTTGCACAAAATTTACCAGTCCCATACATTTCATATTGCTAGTATAATTGATAATGGTAATCCAAGATATCGAACATGAAGCTGACATTGTTCTCTTCCAAGCATCGTCGAAAAGTGGTCCTTTTAAGGGCAGTCCTTGCTAAAGAAAACTTTTTGCTTTTCTTTGTTCAGAGTAAGACCCGAAACTGTTCTGAACTCCTCCTGGACCTGTATCAAAGCAGATATACCCCTCTTCGATGGCTCTATAAATACTAGGAGATGATCAACATAGATTAGGTGAGATACAGTCGGCAAAATGTGCCTGAAAAGTAGAGTGGTGCTCTTCTTATGAACCGCCAGATCCATAAGACAAGTACAGTACTCCATGACTATAGTGAACATATAAGGTGAGAGGGGATCTCCCTGTCATAAACCTCTGTTACTACTGAAGTACCCATATGGCTGTCCATTGATAAGAATCAAAAAAGAAGGAGTAGAGATGCACTCCTCGATCCTGTCCACCCACCAACGATCGAATCCCATACTATCCAATACTCTGCAGACAAATTTCATGTTTACCATATCGTATGCCTTCTTAAAATAAAGTTTGATGCAGCCTTTCTGCCCGCCTTCCTTATTAAATTCGTGAACTAACTCATGCACAAGGAGACAGTTTTCATCAATCGAGCACCCCTTAATAAATGCTGCCTGATTGTCCGATATAAGCCCTTACATTATCTCCTGTATTATTGTACACATAAGATGAGTAATAATTTTATATAAAAAGTTATAGCATGTAATTGGTCTGAAGTCACCAATGATGTAGCTCCTTCTTTTTTCGGGATCGGAATAAAGAATATATGGTTCATCTCTCTCAAAAGCCGACCAGTGCTGAAGAAATCATCAACCACCTGCAGTAACGAGTCTTTGATCTGGTTCCAGTGTTGTTTATAAAATTTCGCATTGAATCCATCAGGCCCAGAAGACTTATTGGGGTTTGCATTCTTCATAATCTGCTCTATTTCGTCCATAGACACTCTACGACGAAGCACCTCATTACCTTCCTCCGTAACTACCTGTTTGTAGATGATTTTTGGGAAGTCCTCCATGTAATCCTCCTGATTGTAGAGCCTCATATAATACTCCACCGCCTCACTCTGAATATGTACAATTTGTATAATCGGGGAGCCATTTTCATCTATGAGGGAGGCCATAGCATTTCTCTATTATCGGGCTTTGATAGTGGCGTAGAAGAACCTTGTACAGTGGTCGCCGTCATTGAGCCATGCACTTTTGTCTCTTTGCTTTAGCTGAAGTTCTTCTTGGAATCGAAGCTTTCATACTTTCTTCTGTAAGTTAATTTCAAGTGACACCAAGTCTCTGTCGAGCGGAGACATTTGGAGGCGTTCTTGAATATCCTGAAGCCTTCTTTCCAAATCCGCTAGTTGTTGTATTGGTTTGTGAATATGCCACCACCTAATCTCCTTCTTAACTTGCTTTAGCTTCTGGGTGAAGCAAAATTGAGGGTTCTCTTACACGCACATGCATTTGTAGACCCCTATCTGCTGCCTCCTTATATCCTTAGACCAAGCCCCATACATCGCAGTACCTGAACGGACGTCTGTCATGGGTCGACGGAGCCACCATATGCAATAGAATAGGGGTATGATCACTCGTGCCATTGTGAAGTCCTTTTGCCCTGACTGTTGGGAACACATCAAGCTATTTGTTGTTGCCGAGCGCTCTATCCAATTGACAGGATACACAATGATTTATAGAACTGTTATTCCATGACAATATGTGGCCGATTCTCTCTAGGCAAGTCAGCCCCGATCCCAGTAGGCAACTTTGAAAATCTGCAAGAATATTGGTAGGGACTGGCCTGTAGAGGCTAAAAATCAAGCTGTGCCACCCATTAAAGTGTGCGATCATCAGGTGGCGCCAAATTATTATGTTGTACCAGACCATCAAGTTGTGCAGTTTCAGGTTGCGCCAACATCAGGTTGCGTAGGAGACAGGTTGCACGAACGCTACGTGTCATACTTCCTCGAAAAGCTGTAACGACATCATCATTACCAGATAACTGACAACACGGATATTAAGGAAAATCCATTCGAAACCCGTGTAACGCGACGCTCGAGAAGATTTTGTCAGCATGTAATTAATGCTGATAGCTGGTTCGCGCAAGTCATTATGTGGTACGTGAATTAATTAGTACAATACAGAAGACCCAGTCAAAGGTGTCAGTTGTTGAGTTGTGTCCATGCGCAACCTGGCTAGTTGGCGCCACCCGATCCACTTTTTAGCAGAGTGACGTGGCACACAAGCCACCAACTTCGCAGAGCGTGTCCAGTACACTGCCCACGACCACGCACATCTTAATCAAACGATGCCACGCATCCACAGCAGTTGGTGCAACCGCTCATGCAGGTTGTTACATTGCGCCCACACACAACCTGATAAAGCTTGCGCAAGGTGATCAAACAGTGTTCAGAACAGAGAAATGTAGCGCGCAAGCCACTAACTTTACAGAATATGCCCACTACACTGCCCACGATCAAGCGCATCTCAATCAAACGATGCCACACGTCCACAGCAGTTGGTGCAACCGCTCGCACAAGTGAATAGGAGGTGCACAACCTGAAGTACGCGCAACCTGAAATAACTGCTAAATAATTATTTTAAAAACTGTATAAATAGAGTTTCAAATCAGTCTCAAAGGCATCACGAATGATCATAATCTCCTGCTAAAGTGCTGTTGCATCCTCCAGAGGCTCGTGTCTTTGATATCACATCGTCTAAGGGATAAAGTGATCGTCTTCTGATCAGAATCCTATAGTTGTACTTCCCCAGAAATTAATTGTACTCTTGTACTCTTTTCTATGTTTGTAATAAAACTTTTGTTTTTGTAAACATGGCCGACCTTCTTTTTTTCTAACCTCGCTAACATGGCATTGAAGTCACCACAGAGAATGAAGGGAAGATGATTCCCCACTGACGTTAATACTTGGATGATGTCTTTATACAACTTTTCTCGCAATCTCCTATCATTATGGCCATACACCGACCCTATAACAACTGCTAGTCCTTTCCTGTTGGTGAAGTCGATAACTAGCTGTTGATCAGTAATGTATCGGACATGCCCGTTCCATTCTCGAGTATCCTATATGACCCAGATTCGTGCTACACCTCCAATGTGTAAGTTGTGTGCCGACTCCCAGTTCGTAGGCATACGGTTCTTGATTTTTGCTGATTATTTAACCTTGCTTTCTATAATAGTAGCGTTTAAACACTTATTCTTACATATTACCTGCTGAATCTCCATCCAACGCCCCACGGAGTTAGCTCCCCTAATGTTCCATGTTAAGAACGTCATTGACAACTAGAGTTATCGTCGGTATTCATGTGAAGACTCTCATTTGGACGATCAAGGTGAGTCTTACCTGTTTGTGGATCGGCAACGCCTGTTTCCTGCGCCTGGGCTACTTTCTTCAGGATAATGCTCCAGTTTGGATTTATTGTTGTGAGATCCTCCCTGGCTTGATTTCCCGTCCCCATGCTCTTGCCTAACCCAACTCTCTTGTTGTGCTCACCTCTTGTATCACCATAGGCTCGGGCAATTTGTATACCCTATTTACATGGGCAGGCACCGGTGTATTAAAGATTGCTTGTTGTGAGTACTCCACCAACTGCCTTTCTTCTACATAACGGTTAGGACTATCTGTACCGATTTCCCGGTGGACCTGCTGACTTTGGTTGCCTTGCTCTGGTTCCTGTCTCTTCCCTAGCATGGAGATCACCTGTACTCGCTACCCGGAGCCTCTGTCTGTCACGCTCCGATCCCGCAGAGTCCTTTCGTCCTCGCTTCGGACTCTTTGAGACTGATCGTCCTTGCTAAGACGTGATGCCATGTAAGCCTAAGTTGCGCTTGCATAAGGCCAAGACCTGAAGCAAGATAAGATAGACAAGATTGACAATACGCAATGGAACGTATTACAGATAATTGAAGCGGCAGCGGACATATCTCAGAATACATGCATTGAACACAATGGTAACAAAAAACAATTCTCATTATTGATTTCATTTGAACAGATTACAAGCTCTCGATTCTCTCTGATACAATGTTACATTCTCTTAGAACTTTACAGATTTACAATGATCCCGTTTTCATACATTACATCCCTTTATATACAAAACTAACTCTTGCAACATATGTCATCTCTTGGCATCTCTTTTGATTTTTGGCTCCTGAGGATGAGGCTCGGGCTATCGCTTCAGACTATCCTTCTCGATGCATAGTGCACCTGCATGCAGACTGATGGCGGGTCAGTATATCAGCATACTGGTGAATTGTGAACAAAGGGGCTACATTTTTCTGAAACGATCACTGTTCATTTAGTGGGAAAACATTTTCTTGTGATGTGATCTTGCTACTTTTACCTATGTTCATTCCATGCATACAGAGTCAGTTTACAACTCTTTTGAAGACATCTTTGAAAAGTCACAGTTCATTTCTTTACATTTCATGTAAGCATACAAGAGACTATTCATTTCCAAGCACTATGACAACTCATTTCTGAAGAGTGCGCAGCATGTTTCATGAGCATAATCATTTCTTTGTTCAAGCAACTCTTAGGGACAATTATAAGCATGATATTTCATCTCTTCTTTTATTGGGACATAACATTTATAGAATAATCTCTGCAAGCAATTCATGTCAAAGACTTAGGGAGTACATATGTATCACTTTTAAGTGATTCTTACCATAGCCGACCGTCCATCCATGCACAAGACAAGGATTAGCATAAATATAATAAAACCAATATTGTTCACTGTTCGTCTCTACATTGTTAGCTCTCAACCAAACATTCTTCTGCCGACTCATGTAACTCGATTGACAGCTGTGACGCAAGGCCCAGCTCTGCACTAATATATACGTAGACCAGTAGTTGTGACGCTCCTGGTCAGCTTGTACTGATAACGCACATACTAGCCACTGTATTTATGGTTCAGCTCTTCACCAACAGACACTTATCTATATGATGGTCCATGGAAAACCCATGATTTAGCCGATGTGACTCTTGGGTTCAGCTCGTTGCTAGTGGACACTCTATACACCCCTTGGTCTCTTTACCACAGGGTGTTACTCTATCACCCCTAGGCCGAACGGCTCCGGAGCCCCAGAACCGGTCGTGAGGATCTATACTTGTGCACAAGTTGTCCAAGACCAATGCAAAAGCAGCTATCAGATAAAACGATCATGCATTAATCGAGCAACTTGTAAACATTTTTATCTTCTTCTGTTTCATATATCGAGCCAATAGCTCTGCTCTTTTCTCTATACGGACAAGCCGTATCATCTCTTTTTAATAGCACAATGTGCCTTCTCTGTACATCTCTTTCTTTATAGCAACAATCGGGGGACAATAAACAATCTCTGTTTAAGCAAGCACGATAACAACAAGCATGAATTCTACTCTTAATAATCATACTCTATTCAGGGACATGTAAACATTCTCTTTTCTTTTCTTATTAAGCATGGCAACAGTTCATTCATTCGAGGCGCATATCAAATTTAGCACAGCATCATCTCATTGATTTAATATAGTAACATTTTATCGATCAAGGCAATATTCATTTCTTAACAAGACATCATGTCATTTCTTATTAGTATACAACAATTCCTCTTCTTACCATATAGGTTAACTCTTTTCTTGTTCTTAGCATAGAAACATGTGAAATCTCTTACAAGCATACTCAATGATTACCATCTTGTTATTAGTAACAACATTCATTCAAAAACTCTAATTCTTATTAGGCGCAAGCGAATCATAAAATGAGTCTTTGTCCACTTACCCAGATTAATCGTCTTCTGTTGCAGAGCCAGCAATCCGATCTCTCTGTTTATCTAGTGCCTTCGCGGAGCGGGGCACTAGATAATTACCCACTGAAAAAAGTTTCATCCTCGAAACTTACGAAGAAACTTACGATATCTATAGTAGCGATAGTCCTCATCCTTCGCTATCATCAATCCAGAAAATCACAATGCAGTTCATGTCAAAACTCTTGTTCAATAAAACATTTCAATCTCAATCAATCAAATCGATAAAACATATGCCGGTATCATAAAAATATTTATGGACTTATTATATGGAACGTTCATCTCATTGATGATATCAAGCAGGCAAGAAAATTTTTGATGAGAAGAACTTCTTTGAATTTAATCGAATCAATTGGCCAGAGGATCGTGTTGCTCTGATACAACTTTGTCACGCCCCGATCCCGCAGAGTCCTTTCGTCCTTGCTTCAGACTCTTTGAGACCGATCGTCCTTACTAAGGCGTGATGCCGTGTAAGCCTAAGTTGCGCTTGCATAAGGCTAAGACCTGAAGCAAGACAAGATAGACAAGATTGACAATACGCAGCAGAACGTATTGCAGATAATTGAAGCGACGACGGACATATCTCAGAATACATGCATTGAACATAATGGTAACAAAAAACAATTCTCTTTATTGATTTCATTTGAACATATTACAAGCTCTTGATTCTCTCTGATACAATGTTACATTCTCTCAGAACTTTACAGATTTATAATGATCCCGTTCCCATACATTACATCCCTTTATATACAAAACCAACTCTTGCAACAGATGTCATCTCTTGGCATCTCTTCTAATTTCTGGCTTCTGAAGATGAGGCTCGGGCTATCGCTTCGGACTATCCTTCTCGATGCATAGTGCACCTGTATGCAGACTGATGGTGGATCAGTATATCAGCATACTGGTGAATTGTGAACAAAGGGGCTATATTTTTCTGAAACGATCACTGTTCATTTAGTGGGAAAATATTTTCTTGTGATGTGATCTTGCTACTTTTACCTATGTTCATTCCATGCATACAGAGTCAGTTTATATCTCTTTTGAAGACATCTTTGAAAAGTCACAGTTCATTTCTTTACATTTCATGTCAAGCATACAAGGGACTATTCATTTCCAAGCACTATGACAACTCATTTCTGAAGAGTGCGCAGCGTGTTTTATGAGCATAATCATTTCTTTGTTCAAGCAACTCTTAGGGACAATTATAAGCATGATATTTCATCTCTTCTTTTAATGGGACATATCATTTCTTTGTAATAGAATAATCTCTGCAAGCAATTCATGTCAAAGACTTAAGCAGTACATATGCATCACTTTTAAGTGATTCTTACCATAGCCGACCGTCCATCCCTGCACAAGACAAGGATTAGCATAAATATGATAAAACCAACATTGTTCACTGTTCGTCTCTGTATTGTTAGCTCTCAACCAAACATTTTTCTGCCGACTCATACAACTCGATTGGCAGCTGTGATGCAAGGCCCAGCTCTGCACTAATATATACGTAGATCAGTAGTTGTGACGCTCCGGGTCAGCTTGTACTGATAACGTACATACTAGCAACTGTACGCATGGTTCAGCTCTTCACCAACCGACACTTATCTATATGATGGTCCATAGGAAACCTATAATTTAGTCGCTGTGACTCTTGGGTTCAGCTCATCGCTAGTGGACACTCTATACACCCCTTGGTCTCTTTACCGTGGGTTGTTACTCTATCCCCCTAGGCCGAACGGCTCTGGTGCCCTAGAACCGGTCGTGAGGATCTATACTTGTGCACAAGTTGTCCAAGACCAATGCAAATGCAGCTATCAGATAAAACTATCATGCTTCAATCGAGCAACTTGTAAACATTTTTATCTTCTTCTGTTTCATGTATCGAGCCAATAGCTCTGCTCTTTTCTCTATACGGACAAGCCATATCATCTCTTTTTAACAGCACAATGTGTCTTCTCTGTACATCTCTTTCTTTATAGCAACAATCGGGGGACAATAAACAATCTCTGTTTAAGCAAGCACGATAACAACAAGCATGAATTCTACTTTTGATAATCATACTCTATTCAGGGACATGTAAACATTCTCTTTTCTTTTCTTATTAAGCATGGCAACAGTTCATTCATTCGAGGCGCATCTCTAATTTAGCACAGCATCATCTCATTGATTTAACATAGCAACATTTTATCGATCAAGGCAACATTCATTTCTTAACAAGGCATAATGTCATTTCTTATTAGTATACAACAATTCCTCTTCTTAGCATATAGGTTAACACTTTTCTTGTTTTTAGCATAGCAACATGTGAAATCTCTTACAAGCATACTCAATGATTACCATCTTGTTATTAGTAACAACATTCATTAAAAAACTCTAATTCTTATTAGGCACAAGCGAATCATAAAATGAGTCTTTGTCCACTTACCCAGATTAATCGTCTTCTGTTGCAGAGCCAGCAATCCGATCTCTCTGTTTATCTAGTGCCTTCGCAGAGCGGGGCACTACACTGTCTGTCTGTTGTCGTCCTGCACTCCTTCCATAGCATCATCCCCATTAATAGGCAGGGTATTGGATCTCGAATCCTATCTTGATGATCTGCAACCTCTTGTTGGACCACAAAATCTATCTTCGTTGAACTCCGATTCTCCGTGTCCTAACAATTAACTTTCACATGCCCGAAGCATCCATACTATTCACACGATGGTGGACCCATTCATAATCAATACTTTGCCATATCCTTTCTTCGTTTGGAAGCATGACCTCAATTTGCCTAGGCAAATCGCTTGATACCTCTATTTTGACAAACAACTGAGCATAAGATAATCACTTATGCCTTGCTGTGGGGATATCCATTCTTAGAGGTTTTCCCACCATACTTGTCATCTTCATAATCGAAGGAATACTCCAGAGTTGTGGGGATAGCCATAGCAACCTGATCCAGATAGGTACTATCGTAATCCTATCTTTTTCAAAACAAGATTCAGCGATCCATGTCTTAAGCACGATTAGTCGTCCCTAGAACGCCCACGGACCACCCTCCAGCACCCGATCCATATCCTCCGTGAGAGAAAATTTGATGAAGTAGAAACCATTCTTGCACGAGAAGATCTCCATCTCCCCTTTAGGTCTCCAGACCCTAAGGGCGAATGCCCTCACTTGCCCATAGTACGGCTTGTTGCCTATTACATACATAATTATGGTATTCTTCCAATATTCTGTAGTTTCT
This sequence comes from Iris pallida, assembly GCA_029216955.1. Classification (NCBI taxonomy): domain Eukaryota; kingdom Viridiplantae; phylum Streptophyta; class Magnoliopsida; order Asparagales; family Iridaceae; genus Iris; species Iris pallida. The sequence continues at coordinate 6,684 of JANAVB010007541.1, read as the reverse complement.
TCAATGTCATCCTTCGTGATCTCTATGACTCTCCTGCCGTCAATCAGGCTCGGTTGAATGTATTGTAGTTCTATCTCTTCTTCGACTGTCGTAGGCTTGCATAGCTTCGTCCATGATATTGGGGATGCCGTAGTTCTTTGTGTACGTACCCCACCGTCATTGGTGGATGGCTGTTGACCTCGTTTGGATGTCCGGGGGACTCCCGTTCCTCCTCTGCCTTGCAAAGTTTCCTGGCGTCACCCTCCCCGGTCCTATCGTAGGAGGGGGTGGATTGCTAGCCACAACCCTTTCCTTCTGTCTCCCTGCAAAGCTTCTCGTTACACCTCTCTTTTAGGTTGTGGTCCACCACCGACCCCCTTAGCCCCTCTACCCATACGGTCTCCTCGTACGGTCGCGCTAGGCCTCCTGTGCCACTCCACAGTTATCCAGCCCCTTCCGCCTCCTCGGATGGCCGGGTCTCCCATGCCCTGAGGACCATCATCCGAGGAACTCTCCACCCCGATACAGGTTCCCCCGAGCAGAAATCCTAGCACCTCCATATATATATATATAAGAGAAAAAAATATAAGAGAAAATATTATTAGGCCAGAGCCAAAAAGACCTAATATACGAAGTAGGGGAAGCCAACATGCTCTACCCCCAAAAGCTAACCAACAACTGAAGGTTAGATGACCAAAACCAAACCATATACCCCATATCAAAATGTATATAGAAGAGAAAGAAAACCAACAAGCCCGATGCAACCAATGACTAGTCACTCCGAGGACGCCGTCGCCACAGCAGAGCAGTATATATATATATATATATATATATATATATATATATATATATATATATATATATATATATATAATATATAAGTGTAGATGATACCAAGTATAAGAACGAGATGTAAAGCACTATACTCTAGAGGGGTGGGTGAATAGAGTAGGCAGCAAAAATTTTGCTATTAAAAATTGTTAGCAGCAAGATCACAGAATATATATCACAGATATATAAATATAAAAGTAGAGATCAGAGAGCAAACATAAACACAAGGATGTATACTAGTTTTCCTCTTATGAGGACTAGTCCAGTCGAAAGAACTCTGGCTTCCAGTTGAAATCCACTATGGAAAAACACCGCAAGTTTTCATCCGAAGTCCTTGCAACTTCTATAACGCAAGCTTTGATCCAAAGTACTCGACCAACTTCAATTGTGAAGTGTCTTTCTTCAATCAAGCCTCTGATTACAATCACTCTAAAACTTCTAGACTGTACCACACTGGCAAATCGACTAGAGGATTGTAAATGGCTTGGGATTTGAAAATGAATAGCTCAGGACACTTTGGAAGAACGTATTAAGCTTAGAGAGAAGAGAAGAGAGAGGTGTGTTGAAATGAGAAAAATTCTTCTCTATCTATAGTTTTCCAAAGGAAGAATTCGGACATAATTCTTTGAGAGAATCTCGACAGATAGCCATTGCATCCGTAACTGCAGGATGACCAAGTTCAAAATCCAACGGGCACTAAATGAACTCGGGGCAAATTTGGGCCGAATTTGGGATGAATTCCCTTGGAGTTCTGTTAGGGTTTTTACAATTTAGTTTTTGGGATTTTTGAAAAGTCAAGCAGTTAGGAAGTAGTTTGGGCTTTTGTAAGTGGGCTTGTTTTCAAAATAAAAGGGTATTTTTGAAAACATTTTTTGGCTAGCCTATTTACCAGTACGACGTAGTGTACATCATATTCCTAGACTCAATAAATATGAAAAACACATTAATAAAATAGAAAAACCAAGAGTCCTTTGATGACGCCTTTCTTATGATATTTGAGCAGACCTGAAGATGCCTTTTTCCTTGACGACGGTCGTCCAAAGATAAACAGATCTGAAATCTCCTTGTATAATACTGTATTTGGCCCATTAATAATGCTCCATTGCATATGTCCTGATTTGATCATGCTTACTGCATGTCTGAAAGTACATGTTAGACGAACAAGGTAGTATGATGCATTATGATACAAACATAGCAATATGATATAGAACATTAGGACAATGCTAAGTTTAAATAACAACATGATAGTAATTACATGAATATTAGTGACGTCATTATGTTAAACTTAATTGATTAGCCATATTTAAAAACAAGATATAATCATTGGGCTAACAAGAAGTTCTATATATATATATATATATATATATATATATATATATATATATATATATATTGTTTTTTGTTTTTTAAAACAATGGCTAGTGCCTTCATTGAAAAGAAAGTAGGGGTTGGAACCGGGAGATAGCCCAAGTTCCTACAAAATGAGGATGTAATGCCCCAGTCCCAAAATACGTAGGACTAGGAACGTATACATGCCAGCTGTATTCATACGAAGTACATAGGCCTCGTATGGATACATAAGCTGTAAAATGTAGTAGAACCATAACTAATCTCATCCACACAAAATAAATGAATAAAAGATATCATATAAAGGTAATGAATTATCTTGATACAATATGTTGGGCGGAGACAAATCCACTACCAACAAGTAAAGAAAAATACATGAGAAAAGAAATGATTTTTGCGAGCGAAGCGAAGACGATCCAAGAGCAATTATCCTCGAAGAAATAGCGATGATCATGGCTAGAGCTAGAATACCTGCGAAAGACAATAGCACACATCTGGCGAGACAACCAGGTCCTCAGAGGGACGTAACAAGACACATATTATCATGCCAATAACTGAATAAATAAAGCTCAACAGAAAAGTATATTGACTACACAAATAAAGGTCCTTAACCATTTTGTAAAAATGCATTTTGAAGACAACGTTCCACACAAGGGCTCCCGAGACTAGAAACACGGCGCTTTAGCGTTTCAACAAAGGCATACTGGCGTCTAGAGAAAAGTAAATGCACGGCCCATTAGCACTTGAGTGAGAGCTAAGGGGCATCTAGAGAAAAATAAATGCACGGCCACTAGCTCTTGGGTGAGTCACTAACGGCAGCTAGACGAAGGTAAATGCACGACACATGTGTTTCAACCGAGGCACTAGTGGCATCTAGAGAAAAGTAAATAAATGCACGGCCACTAGCTCTCGACTGAGTCACAAATGGCAGCTAGAGAAAAGTAAAGGTGTGAAAGCCCCTGCGCCTAATAACTGTCTTCACCCTCCCATGCACTACTCGTGCTGAATCCACATCACGACATTCCTAATAACTGCTAATTCTTCTAGACAACCATAACTATTTAGCAGTTTTGCCTATCGCACGGCATGTGCGCACCGATGGCCAGTCGATACGTACGTCCGAGATCTATAGAGACTCGTGACTCGTGATACACAAGTGTCGGGCCAATGGATGCGGCACAAACAAAGGTGGTCCCTTAACTCTAGGCCAAATGCATAAAGTATAATAATTTGTAACTACATATGGTTTTGAAAGAACAACTTATAAGAAATAAAACATGCATGATATTGAGCAAGAATTAAACAGTAAAGGCAAGGTGTCATGCCTGGTGTTACGCTGATTGTGGTGCGATGATCGTAACGTTCTGTTTTGTCCAATAGCCATGGTTGATGCATAAGGGTTGGAAATTCTCGAGAAGATAGAAAAGCACAGTTTAGTCATGATTTATGATGATAATTGAAGAGGGTTTGATGAGGTAGATACTAATTTTTAGAAATTATCTATACTATTTTAAGGACTAGGTTTTATTAGTGAAATATTTTACACAAATACGTGAAATTTACGTTTTTAGGAAAAATCTAAGTTCAATAGATAAATTTTTCTAGGTAAAAAGAAAACTATAGTTTTATTAGTAAAATATTTAGATAATATTGGGAATACTAGAAATCATTTATGACTTTAAAAAGTGCCTTTATTATTAGTTACAATAATATGCATACCATATTAAATGAAATATTATTTCTAATAATAATAAGACTGAAAATAATAATAATAATAAATATAATATAATATAGAATAATAAGAATAATAATAATATAATAATAATAATAATAACAATAATCACATAATATAATATAATAATAATAAATCAGTAAGGATATCTAATAATAATAATAAATAATGATAATAATAATAATAACTTCAATAATAATAACTACTTAATATTAATAATAACAAAAGAAAACAAAGAAGCAAAATATAATCAGAAGAAAACAAAATAAAATGTAAACCAACGAGTACAATAATATTTACAAAGCAAAACATAACCTACTGTCTTCTTGTCTCTTTGTTAAAATCGAGAAGAGGGGTCTCAGCAAAAGAAGGTGGAGTAAGAAAAAAATAAAGGGAGAGAAGCTCATGGAGAGAGAATCATTGTGAGGGGAAGAGGAGAAATGGGTTCAGGGGTTCTTACCGGCGGTGGATGGGCGGATGCTGGCAGCTCGCGCTGGAGTGGCGTCGAAGGGGACGGCGTGGCCACTTGGAGAAGACGGCGGCGGATCAAGGAGTTTGGCGCCGGCGGGGTTTCGAGGCGAGGAGGGTGCTCGGGATGGTCTCCGGCGCGGTGAGCGTACTCGTGGGGACCGCGGCGGAGGAAGGGCCGGTCGGTGAGGGAGAGTCTTGGCACGGCCGTCGGTCGGTGCCAAGCTTGGCGGAGGAGGCGACGGACTCGGATGACCAGGCGAAGATCGGGCGCTTGCGTCGGGGTCGCGATGTCGCGCCGGTCGGGGCTTCTCGGCGACGCGGGAGAGCGGCGCTCGTCGACGTCTGCTGCGGCGGTCGGGAGTCGAAGGGGGAGGTGGTCGGGCTCTGGTCGAGGGCTGTGGTCGAGGCCGGGCGGTGGACGCGGCGGAGATCGGGCCAACCGCGGAAGTGAAGCGGCCGCGCGGCGGTCGTTGGCTCCGGCGCGGGGCCCCAGGTGAGGTTCTGGTTTTCTCCTTCTTCTTCCTTTGGTGGTCGGTTTGGTTTTGGGCGGTGGTGACAAGGCTGGTGAAGGCGCCGGGTAAGTAGCCGTGATAGGTGGTCGGAATTGTGGCCACTGGTTCGGATGGCGATCGCAGGGGATGGTGATGGCTCTCGGATTTTGGGTGGAAGTAATTGCTGCGGAGGCGTGGAATCGGCAGTTGTGTCGGGGGTGTTGGTGATAGGCTGGTGGTGGTACTGGCGGTGATGGATGAAGTCGGAGGACGGTGGTTGGGATAGTAGGAGGCGATGATGACAAAGAGGGGAGTCAAGAGTCGGGGTGAGGATTACGTCGTATCGGGGTGTCCGATCGATGGGGACAGAGGTTCGGATCTGTCGGACCCGGGGGAACAATGTATTTGTACCATATAGAATATAGTGGATGGGAAAGGAGGACACCGACACGATGCACGATTTGTGGTGGAAATTTTGTGGATGGTTGAATTTTATGGAGGAGTACCTGCCTATTTATAGGATGTGAGAATTCCCATTTGGATAGGATTAGAATTGATTTAAAACCCAAATAGATAAATACCATATTAATTTAAATAGTTTTAAAGCAATTTCAATCAAATTTCGAATCAATTTAAATCTAGGTAAATCTTTATATTAAAATAGAATCCATAAAATACATCCATATTTTTAAATTATAATAATTTATCTAAATATCAATCAAACAAAATTTAAAAATATATTTTTTATGAACACTAATATTTTAATAATAATTAATTTCGAAAGTAAACATAAATATTTATATATTTAAAATACCTTATTGCTAAATAATTTATTAAATAATAAAAATAAAATTTGAAAACATACATGAAATAATTTTTCATGTGCTTTACACGAGTAGCATATTCTAGTTTTCTAATTTACCACTATTAAAATAAGATAGTATTTTATAAATAATTAAAATAATAATTTTGCCAATCTCGATTAGATACTTTTCACAACTTTTCAATAAAAATATTTATTATACATATTATTTGAAACCATCACCGATTGATAAAATCAAAACCATTTTTCTAAATATATGAACCTCGCCCATATTCGCACTCGACGAGTAAATACGAAAACGTAAATTCCCGTTCGACGTAAAATACGACTTTGCGACGTATAAATAAAAATAGTACTAAAATATAGTAGAAATTTAGGGTTTTACATAGGGGGTTACCCTTAATGAAGCTTAAAAAAGAAGAAATACGAAATTTGAATTTTCGAAAAATCGGAGCAAACAAAATTTCGAAAAAACAAAATATCAGAAAATTACGAAATCACAGGCGTGGGCTCACTGCCCGAAGTAGAGGGGCACTCTGCCGAGGCTGGGCGGCACGCGGCTCGAGAGGCTGCAAGGGCGCTGCCCGAGGGCACACGACCCTAAGGGGTACGGGCGCACAGTCCAATGGGAGCTGCGCTGACCGAGGGGGTGGGGGGGCGCTCTGCTTCCCCGGTGAGGCGTCCGGAGCAAGCCAACCCCAGGGGAAGGCCGGGAAGTCGCCGGCGGAGGAACCAGCCCGGCGTAGGACTCCGGAGGGCGAACTCAGGGAACCAAGGGGGGGTGGTTAGGAAGGGGAGTGGGGTGGTGGAAGCTCGGCCGGCGAGAGGGGGGCCAGCAGGCACAAGCAGAGGGGAGTCACTACCTTTTAGGGGCTGGCCCTCCGGCGGGCGCAGTACCGAAGCTCACTTCATGGGGGAGGGGATGCATCGCCGGTGCGGATAGGACCGCCGACGACGGAACCGAGGCGGTGGGGAGAGACGGGGAACGACGACGAGGAGGCCAAGCTCGT
>JANAVB010007540.1:0-35292 GCA_029216955.1 Iris pallida | reverse complement strand
GGAAAAATGATAGAATAATGGAAGGAGGCACTAATTTCTAAAGAGAGAGTATATAGGGAAGGGGTCTTGGCTGGCCACTTTAGTTTTAGGGTTAAGTTTTAGGTTGCATCTAAGGGCTAAGCAATAATCAGGCCAATGAGTGACCTAAAATCTAGGGCTCTTTCCTAGTTAAGTTGCAAACCACCCACTTAGCTAAAATAACTAAAACCACTATTCATACTAACTAAACTCAATATGGCTAACTAGGCTAGCTATGGCTAATCTAGTTTAGGCTAACCAAAACCACATAGCAATAAATAAACTAGTATTTAAATCACACCATTCAAATAAATCATTTTAAATTCCTAATAAAATATATTAAATTCAAATTATTCAAAAAATGACAAAAATACCCTCAAACTAGAAATGTGGTAGTGACAAATCTACCCTCCTTAAAATAATTCCGTCCTCGAAATTAAAGGCGAAACTAAACTGCTGAGAAGGATAGAAAGGTATACCTCAAGGTCCAAAAAGATAGGGGTACCGCTCGCGTATCTCATCCTCCCGCTCCCAGGTAAACTCTCTTGGATAATGATGCCTCCATGCGACGCGTACCAAGGGTATCACCTGGTTCCTCAGAACCTTCTTCCGTTGATCCAGAATCTCCACTGGCTGCTCTGGATAGCTGAGAGAAGGCCCAACCTCAATCTCCGAATGATCAAGCACATGGCTAGGGTCAGCCACGTACCGTCTCAACTATGATATATGGAATACGTTGTGGACACCCAATAGTGCAGGTGTCAAGTCTAGCCCGCGTCGTCGACTCTCCCGTTGATAACGAAAGGGCCGATGAAGCGTGGGCTAAGCTTCCTACCTCCACCAAAACGTATCGTACCACGAGTCGGAGATATCCTCAAGAAAACCTGGTCTCCAACCTAATCACAAGCAAGGTCTCAATTTAATTATGATAAACAAACATGATTAATAAAACACAAACAAACAAACCTAAATCTAATCCTACTCTAATCTGTACCTCAAACTCCAAGGGCCTCCGGTGGCTATCAGCCCAGTGCCGATGTCTGTCCTGCGCTATGCAAAGTCTGTCCCTGATGAGCTTCACCTTCTCGGCTGCATCAACAACCATCTCTGGTCCCAGTAAAGCTCGCTCACCAACATCATCCCAAGACAAGGGTGTACGACACCTACGCCCGTACAGAGCCTCGAAAGGTGACATCTCAATGCTGGCTTGGAAACTGTTGTTGTAAGCAAACTCCACCAAATAGAGATGATCCTCCCAGGAACCTCCAAAGTCCACGTACGTCCGCAGCATATCCTCGAGCGTCTGAATAGTCCTCTCTGACCGTCCGTCCGTCTGCGGGTGGTATGCAGTACTAAACTTGAGCTGAGTGCCCAAGCTAATCTGCAGACTCCTGCAGAAATAGGAAGTAAAGCGACTATCCCGATCCGAGACGATGCTGACCGGAACCCCGTGAATCCTGACTATCTGCCGTATGTACATCTCCGCAAGCCTCTCTGTAGACGTACCCACCTTGAATGGCAAGAAGTGGGCCAATTTGGTCAACCTGTCAATGATGACCCAAATCGTATCTTTTCCTCCTGGTGCACGCGGCAATCCTGATACGAAATCCATAGTGATATGCTCCCACTTCCACTAGGGAATGGGTATCGGCTGTAATAATCCACCGGGCCTCTGCCTTTCCGTCTTGACCTGCTGATAGACCAAGCACCTCGCTACGAAGCGAGCCACCTCCGCTTCATCCCGGACCACCAAACGTGCTCCCTCAGATCTCGGTATCTTGTTGGCACCAGGGTGTATAGAGTACTGAGATCTGTGGGCCCCCTGCAAAACCTGCTCCCTGAGCTCTCTGCTGGATACACATAACCTGGAACCGTGCCTCAAGGCACCATCATCTGCAAGAGAAAACTCTCCATCCACCAATCCTACACGAACCTGCTCTCGGAGACTGTCACGACCCGCACCCACCGTGAGGGTACGAGTACATAACAGCGCCCAGCCTACGCCGCAGTGTCGGCAGTAGAACGCTGTTCTAGGTCATGAACTATAACTACATAACATCAAATATACTCTCCAAAAGGAGGCCAACACAGAGGTGCAACTCAATCACAATCTAAGGTAGAATGTAGCACGATGGAAATAGATAAGAAATCCTCAACTGAGGTACAGCAGAATGAAATAATAAAGTCTCATCATCTCTAAAATATACAACTCTAAAAATAAAGACAACCGCTAAGCATGAAAAGAAGGAACAGTCTAAGCTATCTACACTATACACATCCTGAGCAGCTGCCTGAACCTCCCCAGGGGTCCAGGTCGCGAGTGTCAACTAGGCAAGCTCCAAGTAAGGGTGCAGGGTTCCTCATCATCCTCTGTAAAATTTTTAACAGGTCCAGTCAGGACGGAAGCGAGCACAAAACATCTCACGCAGTTCATATCATGTTAGGAAATATAAAGCATGCAATAGAGTAAGGTACATGAAACGCTGAAAGAAGAATGTATATAAAAATAGCAGAGATTTGATAATGGAAAATATCTATATATGATAAGTAAGAACTGTAAGCAACATGTGATTTAGAGCACAATATGGTTATGTAAACAGGTTAGGTTATACAATAAAATGGGACTCCTTTGTACGTGAGTGTACAATGGACATATACAATTTCTTATACAATAGGATTGATCACATAACCATTTCTACTCTCCCTCCCCAATCAATACACAAGGATCCAATTCAGTTACGTTACCTTATACAATGGCTTGTACAATGGCTTATAGCTTGTACAATGGCTTGTACAATGGCTCAATGTGATAATAAGAGTACAATATGCATAATGAGTGTACAATGATAAGGGTATTCAATAAATACAATATGTAAGTGAAACATACATCACAATATGTATTTAGTGAATACAAGGAGATAACATCTCAGAAGAAGATCCATATAGTACCAATCCATGATAATGATCGTGTCAGCATCAAGTACAGTAATCTAGAGCAAGAATGTAAATCCAGACAAGTATGAAACGGTCAGAGAATGTACTCGCCTGGTATCTGAATGTCTGAAGTAAATGTACTGTCCGAGATGAGGTACCTGACTCCTATTTAGAGCAACACAAGTCAAGATGTATACAGAGGGTGATATATGAAATGTACAATGCATCTGCATGCTGTCTATGTCAAACTAGACCCATGTCAACCCTTGGTCAACTCTAGTCAACTGCACTAGTAAAACTAGGTCAACCTAACCCAAACAAGTCTAATAAGTCTCACTAAGACCAAGCCTAGGCTAGAAACCAAATACAAGCACAAGCCAAACCAAGCTAAGCTAGCACTCACACACAATCACAGGGCTATACAAGCTAACACAACAAGTTATATATATATAATGTATATTATATAGGTATTCAATTTAGGCACTCTATATTAGGCTTACAATATTAGACATTCATGAACTATATATATATAGTACAGAACTTATGTACATACATGCATCCATTATCTCATTTATCAAGAATTACCCTACAGATATTAAGGTCAGGTAACCCCTATCTCTTGGTACAGAATGAAATGCCTAAATATACAGAAATATGCTCTTCAAGTATACTGGTATCAATATGCATGTTCCCATATATTCTCACAAATCTGAAACAGTATCTTAATTTGAAACAACCAAATCTCTTTACTCCAACTCACTGCCATAGCTGACCTTCCCTCTATCTCTCTCCAGGTATGGACTGCAATTCTAGGCACTCTCATATCTATATATAACTTCTCCATATGAATACATATAAATATCCAAATATTATCAGGAAACTGAGAATCCCAGACTCTAGGATTTGAACCCAACCCCTCATCTATATGCATCTACCTGGTAATTCAAACTCTCAAATAACCTATACATACACTGAACTGTCATACTAAATATATATACAAACTCAATCAAATATACATACGTATCATATATCTCAACTCAGATATTATATAAATAATATGTATATATAACTATAAATGGGAATTCAATTTCACATGCCACTGTAGGTGTTGCTGCTATATGCCACTAAGCTCATGCTACTGCTTTTACTTGCTTTGCATACTGCAAATGCAACCCAGTTGCAAACGACAAGGGGGTATGCTGTGTGTGGCTACAGGCAAGTGTCAAACATGTGTATAGTGATGTGGATTCATAGGGTATCAGAGCATGGTATCAGAAAATGGACAGGCAACTGGGAATGTGTTCAAGTGTTACAATGAGGTGTCAAAGAGTGTTTGCAGTCGTAAATACAATATACAGAACATGCTATGCAGGGGATATGCAAGCATAGGGCATGTCTTAATGCAGTGGAGTGAGACAGTAAATAATGCAGTGGTCAATGCAGGTGATGCAATGTGGCAGCAAATGAACATCTCAGTGTAAGTATGCAAGCTAACATGATGTCTAGGCATGTGAATGGTTGTCAAATGTGTGAAGATATCAGAGTCAAGTATGCTAATGCAGACATATCAGTTCAAAGGAAAACAACATTGACAGTTAAATAATAATTTAACATTCATTTACAGTATAAAAAAACGAACTAATCTCAGTTCATATTTCGAAACCAGACAACCCAAAATCTCATTCAAAAACTAAAGCCAATTTCAAATGCAACATAACTAACATTCAACAATGTAACCAAAACTATCATGAATTTAATATACAGAGACTAACCAACATCTAAGCAATGCCTAACACAATATATATGGGTTAATATGGAATCTAAGAATCATAAAAATCAATGGAGTTCAGAAATTAATCTCAGGAAATGTGTGTCTCAGGCTATCATTTGTACAGCCCCAAACCAAGATCCAAATCCTATTTTTCATCTACAACCTATTCTAATAAGTAACATTGAACTTAACAGAGGTTAATACATATGTTGGGTGAATTGATAACTGAACAACAATTAGAAATTAAATTTAAAAGAAAAGGATATAAGGTTTAGGAAAATTGTGTATTCGTGTGGTATCAGAATACTCAGAAAAGAAACCCAATTTAGATATCAAACAATTCGAAAACCCAAAACAGCGACAAACAGACATGTGTCCCAAGTGTACGTGTCATATGGGAGTATTCTCGTGTCCAAACAGTGGACACGAAGTATCCAAAATGAAAAGAAGCCATGTATCAGGAAACAGACTAAGTATTCCTCGTGCACGCATGCACGCGCGTGTAACACGTGACACACGATACGACACAACACGACACGTGCTCGTGTCCAAGGGTGTGCCTAGGATAGGTCACACTGAGTCGAGTCCACATGACACGTAGACACGACACGAACCCCGTGTCAGCAGTGCCTGTGCGCGTGCACAACCGCCTGCGTGCGACAGTGCGCGGCCAGTGCGGGGGCGATTGCGCCACGCACACTCCATGAGATGCTCCCAAATTTTGGGAGCATGGTCGCAGTCGTCGCCCCTAGGCTCACACAAAATTTTAGGACACGACGTATCCTGTGTCCAGAGAAATGGACCCCGTGATGCAGGACACGGCCTACGGGCCCGTACTGCGTGTCCACGCATAAAAATAGGACACAAAAGGACACGAAACACTAGGACACCTTCACAAAAATTGATACACACATCAAGATCTACAAATCCATGCAATTACATTTCAAAAACATGAAAATTAATTCCTATTGGCATTTCTACAAAAACCTATTCTATCAATACGATACGTCTCCGATACGGACACGAAATGGACACAAATTGTGCCCAAATTTCGTGGGTAGTTTGGTAACAAACCTAACCTATAATACAAAGAAATCAGGAAGAAACAAGGGTTTAGGTGGTTTACCTATTGAATATCAAAACTCAAGAACAAGCTTCAAAGAGGGGATTCCAAATGGCAAGTCCAAATCTCCAAATGGCATGCAAACTGAGGTGCTCCTCCAAAATTAGTATATAAACATAAATTAGATCCTATTGCAAAAGACTAGGACTAAAAAGGAGCTAACATAAATTAATTATGAATTTTGAGCATATGGGAAATTACCTCTCCTCCAAAATTAGGGCAAACCTAAAAAGAGGCAAGAACACTCTAAAGAGACTACTTATAGGCAAGGAAAACCTAATAGTGGCTGCCATGGTTGGGTTAGGATTGGTCTTGGGCTTAATTCATGGGCCCATGGCTTAAACACTAGGCTTTAAATTGCTAAGTCATAAGTCATTGACTTAAGTCATAAGTCATTGACTTAAGTCACTAATCATGGACTAATTCCACCCAAACTAATCCTCCCTATAAAAACTAATTTCTAATTAATAAAGTAGATTAACTAGAGTTAGACTAGGGTCACCAAGTAGGGTTAGTTCTACAAAGTCTCAACTAGTCAAGACTAACATAACACATAGCAATATTTAATTAATAATAAAATCACACAAATTCCTATAAATCATAATAAATTCAATAAATCCTAAAATAGCCAAAATACCCTCTAGGCTAAAATGTACTAGTCAAACATCCTAATCACGTGGCTAGGTTCTAAGGTTACACTAGTCAAAACACCAAAATCACAAGTCATGATTTTAAATAGTTTAAAATTAATTAAAAATCACCAAAAATCATAATATGAAATAAATATCAATAAATAATAATTATAATTTCAAAATTTCAAAATTACCCTTATCTGAAAAACTGGGTGTTACAGAGAAACCGCAGAGCAACGTCCTCAAACTGTGCCGACTTGATCCTCTCCACCAAGTCTGACTGAATCTGCAGGCCCCATAACTGTACCTGAACTCGGGCACGATCACCTCAATCCCAAGGCTCTCTAAATCAGCAAGCAAGTGACGGTCCATGGTCAAACACATGGCAGTCAGATACCTACTCAAGGCATCGGCAACCACGTTGGCCTTTTCTGGGTGATACTGAAGTGATATGTCGAAGTCCTTCATCAACTCTAGCCATCTGTGCTGCCTCATATTCAGCTCCTTCTGAGTGAATACATACTTTAAACTCTTGTGATCTATAAAAATCTCTACCCTCTCTCCATACAGATAGTGCTTCCACAACTTCAGAGCAAATATCACTGCTGCCAGCTCCAGATCGTAGGTAGGGTAGTTCTTCTCATGGGGACGTAATTGCCTGGAAGCATAGGCAATCACCTTCCCATGCTGCTGTAAGACACAACCCAGCCCCTTTTCTGAAGCATCACTATAAATAGTGAATCCTCCTGATCCTGAAGGTAATTTCAGAATCGGAGCTGTCGTAAGCCGCTTCTTTAACTCATCAAAAGCTGCCTCACTCCTCTGACCAAACATACTCAGCATCCTTCCGGGTCAACCGAGTCAACGGCTCTGCAATCCAGGAGAAATCCTGCACAAATCTCCGATAATATCCTGCCAGCCCCAGGAAGCTCCTGATCTCTGCCACTGAAGTCGACGCTGGCCATGCCTCAACTGCTACGATCTTCTTGGGGTCAACTGAGATACCATCTCCAGTCACCACATGCCCTAAAAAGTCCATCCGGTCCAAGAAGAACTCACACTTGGAGAGCTTTCCATAAAGCTGCTCCCTCCTGAGAGTTTCCAGCACTATCCTCAAATGCTCCTCATGCTCCTCCTCAGTCTTGGAATATACCAAGATGTCGTCAATGAACACGACCACGAACTTGTCCAAGTACTGGTGGAACACCTTGTTCATTAGGTTCATAAACGCTGCTGGTGCATTGGTTAGCCCAAACGGTATAACCAAAAACTCAAACTGCCCGTACCGCATCCTGAAAGCAGTCTCGGGAATATCCACCTTCACCTGGTGATAACCTGACCTCAAATCAATCTTGGAGAACACCCGAGCTCTGCTCAACTGATCAAAGAGATCATCGATCCGCGACAGTGGATATCTGTTCTTGATCGTGAGGTTGTTGAGTGCCCTGTAGTCAATACACATCCGTACTAACCTATACTTCTTCGGCACAAACAAAACTGGTGCACCCCATGGCGACGAACTCGAATTGATGAAGCCCTTGTCCTGCAGCTCATTCACCTGCTTCTTCAGCTCTACCAACTCACTGTTGTTCACTCGATAGACGTACTAAGAGATGGGTTCCGCTTCTGGAACCAAGTCTATCGAAAACTCAATGTCTCTGTCTGGTGGCAATTCCGGCAACTCCTCTGGAAAAATATCCATATACTCTGCTATCAAGGGGTGTGGAATCGTCTGCTCCTCAACCGAGACTCCGCAGAAAACTTCGCTGCTCTGCTTCGTCTGACGTCTGGAGTACTCAAACTCTGGCTCCCCCGCCCGGTACTCTGAAGAGAACTCTACCCCCTCTGCAATCAATGCTGGCGTGGTGCCTGCTCAACCAGTCCATATCGAGTACTATATTGTAGTTCGGTAATGGCATTACGAGCAGGCTCACCTCCAACTCATGGCCTCCCAAAACAATACTCCGATCCTTACAAACATCACGTACGAGGATAATGCCACCCTCGGTTGTGATCTTGTAAGTCCTAGGCAACGATTCAGCTATGATACTGTGTCTAATCGTAAATGATACTGATATAAAACTATGCGAAGCACCGCAATCGAATAATGCAAAAGCTGGTCTGGAGTCGAGAAGAACCAAACCTGTGATCAGCTCTCCTATTGCCTCTGTATTCTCAGCTGCCATGGCGAAAGCTCGCCCCTGCTGTCCTCCTCTGGCCTGCTACTGGTGCTGTACGAACCGCTGCTGCTGATTCGGCAACGGTCACATCTGCTGCTGTCCTGCTGGAGCCTTGGCTCCTGCTCCGGCTTCCTGAACGTCTCGAGAACATAAGGCACTCCCTCAGCTGATGATCTGCTGCCCCACAGAGTAGGCACCTGCCTAGCCTCTTCCTACACTCGTTTCACCCGTGTACTGGCTTCTTGCAATAAGCACAGGTGGTGGCCTGCTGCCTCGGTGCCTGCTGCTGCACCCTCTATTGCTGAATATGAGGCTGCTAAAACTGCTGTTGCACTGGCTGATGCCTCGGCTGCTGAAACTGCAGCGGTTGGAACCTCTACTCCTGGTGGTGCTGCTGAAAGTGCGGTCTCTGCAGCTAAAGCATCCACCAGGATCTTCTCAAAGGTAGCACTGCGGGCATTCTTGGTGTAGGACTTGACCTTCTTTACCAAGCCTTTTCGAAACCTCCGGGCCTTCATCGCCTCCGTCAAGCCCTCTACAAATCTGCCCGGCGGCAGAACTTTCATGCGTACTCCTCCACGGACTGGTTCCCCTGGACTAGGGCCTCGAACTGAGTCTCGAGGGCTCCCAGCGCTCGTTTGGAAAGAACTTCTCCTTGAACAGCTTCTTGAATGCTGCCCAAGTCTGTCCTGCTGTACCAACCCTCGGGTCGGTCTGGTACCATATACGGGACAGATCTGGAGCCTCGTCGGGATCTCAGCCAACCTGAATAACTCCTCCATGTGCTCAATCCACTCATCGGCATACAAGATCCCTTCTGTCCCTCGAAAGTCTCTCGGGTGTATCTTCTAAAAATCTTGGATGCCCTTCTCCCATGGCTGGTACGGCTGCGGGGCTGCCGCTGGCTGAGCTACAACTCTCTCTACCGCAGTCACTGCCAGCTCAATGCCTCGTGTGAGCACTGCTGTGTGCCTCTGCTGCTGGGTCTGCTGACCCTCCATATACTGTCAGAAGAAAGCTAATAGTTGAACGGCGTCAACTGTCCCCGCAGGTGGCTGTTGCTGCTGAAGCACATCCGGAATCACCGGACTCGGCTCGTGCCTCACAGGTGGAGGGGCTCCTCCGAAAGCAGCTGGCCTACCCCAGTTGGCATGACTGGGGCTGCGGTACTAGAGGCTAGCTGCTGAGTATGAGAGGTGGCATACCTCTCATCGGCGTCCCCCTGGCCCTGGCGATGCGATCTCGTCTCAACCATCCTGGAGACACAGATCAAAAGAAACAATTGCTGAGAATGAGTCAAAATATCAAAGGAGGACAGTTTAAATTCATAGGAAGACAATAAGCAGCAAAATTTAGATATACGAAATCTGATAAAGAGTTTTCCTAACGTGATTGAGTACCTTCAAAAATTTTCTAATTCTACTGCAGGCTGCAGTGATATTCTAGTTCGAATACCACTACATTTCAATCTAGACCTGCATGGGCCACCACTAAAAACGTGTCACGACCCGCACCCATAGAGTAAGGGCACGAGATGTGGGTACGTCCAGCCTACGCCGTAGTATCGACGGTAGAACGCTGTCCTAGGTCACAACATCTAACAATATAATACTAAGCAGTTTATACTCCCCGAATGGGTGACATAACAGAATGTAAACTCAATCACAACTAAGACAGAAGATAAGATAGAAGAATAGATAGATAGATAGATACTGCTGAAATAAAGGAAATCCCCAAGTACAGACAGAGAGTCTAAGTGTCAAATACATCACAAATCCCAAGTATCAAATATACAGTTATCCATAGAGTAATGTAAATGAAAACATCCTAGTCTAAAGGAGTATCGTCCACAGCTATAGGGTCTGGCTGCTGGTCCAAGTCACAGCTGTCATCTAAGGTAGCCCCATAATATGTAGGGCAGCCAGCCTCGTCCTCATCCTCTGTAATTCAACAGGTCCAGTCAGGACAGGAGCGAGCACAATACATCTCAACAAGTCATAGCAGGAACAGAAAATATAATCATGCTAGAGAATAAAATACAGGAAACTGAAGAATAGCATAATGTAAGAGAAACTGTAAGTAAATATCTATAATATATGTAAAAGAGATACAGTACTAATGATTCAGAGTACAGGAACATGTGAATGGCTAAGGACTGATTCATGATTACACTACTTGGAAATGATTCATGATTACACTACTTGGATTTATTCACATGTTCATTTATACTCTCCCATCCCCAATCAATACACAAAGATTCAGTCAAATTATGTTAAGATTCATGATTATACTACGTTGCCAATAAGGGTGATTCATGAATTGATTCGTGAAGGCTCGGTGATCATGAGGGTACATGAGTCACTAGCTGATTCCTGAATATTCATGATAATAGAAGCATGAGATACATGATGTAAGTGAAACACACGAGACAAAAGTATCCGATGCTCCCGAGAGGGATAACATCTCATGAAGGGATCCATATAGTACCAATCCGTGTTACCAACGTGTCAGCATCAAGTAAGATAATCTAAAGCAGGAAATATAATCCTAAACATGACATAAAATGATCAGAGAATGTACTCGCCTGATGTCTGAATGTCCAAGGTAAATATACTGTCCGAGGAGTGGTGTCTGGCCTATTCAGAACAGCACAAGTCACAACAAGTCTAAAATGATAACAAAATACAATTCAATACATTCTACATGATTCTAGGTCAATCTAGACCAAAGTCAACTCTTGGTCAACCTTGGTCAACCCTATAAGTCAAACTAGGTCAACTATGGTCAAACTAGGTCTAACAAGTCTAAACTAGTCTAACTAGTCTATTCTAGGCCTAATCAAGACTAAACAAGCCTAATTGAGCTCTCACTAGTCTAACAGACACACCATAGGCCAATACCATATATGGATATATATCACTATTCACATATGTGAATATATATATAAATATACCTACATATACAATAAGATATGCATAGCACATTAGCTATTACACATAGGAATCCCATAATGCTACTCTACCATCACACATATTCACATAGGCTAATATAACTATTTACCCACATATATATATATATATATATATATATATATATATATATATATATATATATATATATATATATATATATATAATATATATTATATATATATATATATATATATATATATATATATATATATATATATATATATATATATATATATATATATATATATATATATATATATATATATTATATATATATATATATATATATTGCACATACACATAGATTAGGAAATATCTATATATATATATATACATATAGAGGATACATATATGTGTGTGTGGATATATATGTGTAGACATGTGTGTGTGTCTCAGGATATATGTGACAAGGAGGTGCTTTGTGTGTATGTGTTACAATGAAAGAGAAACTTAGAAAACAGAGTGTGTGTGTCAAGAGAAGCAATGTGTGTATACATTATGAAATATGTGTGTGCTAGAGGGAAAACATGTGTATGAACATGGTTGATGATGAGCCAAGTCCCTGTGAATGTGTGTCACATGTTCATGTGTTCTCAGATTTGGAGGAAAACTCAGGAATGTGTTCTCAGTAACACAAGCACTAATATAAGCTATAAAATCAGTTTAAACCCAGTTTCAGATATCAAGGGAAGGAAAAACTTCTTCTCAGGTTTTTCATATAAATACAATTCAGTTTCATCCCAATCCCCCATCTCATGTTTCCTTCTAATCTGTGAAATTAATATAGCATAGAAAATCAGTTAACATTTATTCAAATTCTCAGGTAAATCCAATGAATCTCAGGATTAATTTCCAGGTCTTCACATTTCAAGTTTTATTAAACAGTGAAACAAACTCTGTGTGTGTGTTCAGTCATAGGGAAAAATTTGGGAAACAAATGACAGTGAATAACAGTACTCTTATGTGTCTCAGAGTTCCATTTCCAGTGTAATCAAATGACAGTGTTAACTAGAATCTCAGGGAACTCAGTTTTTATTTCAAAACCAAAACAGGGATTCAAATCTCAGTTATACACAAACCACTCCTATTTCGAATTGAACCCACAATGTAAATCTGGATTCTATCATTCGTCATAATTCAAATCTAAATTTAACTTCCAAAATTAACACATTTAAATATCATTTAGATCCTGAAATGAGAACTTAACATGGCATCAATGAACATTAGATAGGAACTTCAGAATTCTGGAACAATTCCAGGGTTAAAACCAAGGAATGAAATGGGAAATTAATTCAGGATTCATTACTTCCATTCGATCATGATAACAATCAAAACTGAGAATTTCATCCTAGCATGATGTCTAGTGTTCAGGTAATCAATCATAACTAATATATAGCATTTAACAGGAAAATTAGTGAAGGACAAACCAGTGTATCAGGAATTGGACAGTTGAAACAATGCAAATTCAACATTTGAACCCCCAACTCAACATCGATTTCCCATTTACAAGTTACCAGGCCTTTTCGATTATGTAAAATAACTAACAGGGATCTTAAACAGGTTAGGATACAATTTAGCACATCAAGAATCACTAATTAACAAGAAATTAAACAGAAGGGGAAGAACAGTGTATCATTGAGACACTAATGTATCAGTCAACATGAACTTCCCAAAACCATATCGATTTTCCAATCCATTTTAGCAATTTAAGAAGAACATAAAGTTGGTAATTATTAGTGTATATTAGAAGATAACACACAAACCAAATGGTGTCCTAAAACAGGACACACGAGTGTCCAGAACAATACACACGCACGCACGAGCCTGCACGAGCTCGCGTGACCAGTGCACGTGTCCGCACGCACCCGACACGCAACCAAGTGACACGTGACTTGGGGAGTGTCGTGTCAGACACTGCCCCGAGCTCCGTGTCAAAGGACACGTGCCCACGTGCCTTGGATAGCTCGCACGAACCCCCGAGCAGCAGGGCAGTATAGCTTTCACGCGCGCGAGCGTGTCCAAGGGTTGACACGATACCAAAACGACAGAGAAATCACCTCAGTGTATCAAAAACGTGTAAGCGACATCAAAACTCAACTTCCTATTCAAACACTTTTCCAAATATCGATCGAAATGCCCTTTGTGGCATTTCGTCGAACACCTGCGTACCACACTGATACGTGTCCGATACGGACACGTACAAGACACAAAATTTGACAAACCCTATTCCTACAGAAACATGACACCTAGGGCTAGGTGTTTATGCAAAGAAGACCTAATTTTAATGGGTGGATAGGAATTTACCTATGGGTGTTCTTCAACACAAAACTTCTTCAAAGGGGATCTCCAAAAGCCACCCAAATTGTTCAAATTGATTCAATCCTGTGATTTGACTCCACAAATAGCAGGAGAACATTGATTAGAACACTATGGAAGAAATCCTAATGAAAATAGTGCTCTAATAATTAATCTATGGAGAAAATAAGTGTAGGCTCACCTTGTTCTTAGGGAAAAATGAGAGAATAATGGAAGGAGGCACTAATTTCTAAAGAGATATTATATAGGCAAGGGGGGTCTTGGCTGGCCACTTTAGTTAGGGTTAGGGTTTTTAGGTTGCATCTAAGGGCTAGCAATAAATCAAGGCTAATGAGTGGCCTAAAATCTAGGGCTCTTTTCTAGTTAAGTTGCAAACCACCCACTTAGCTAAAAATGACTCAAACCACTATTCAATACTAACTAAACTCAATGTGGCTAACTAGGCTAGCTATGTCTAATCTAGGTTAGGTCGAATCTAGGTTAGGCTAACCAAAACCACATAGCAATAAATAAACTAGTATTTAAATCACACCATTCAAATAATTTATTTTAAATTCCTAATAAAATATATTAAATTCAAATTATTTAAAAAATGACAAAAATACCCTCAAACTAGAAATGTGGTAGTGACACAAGTAGCGTAAAAATCAGAGCAACATGAGGTCTCTCCCGACCCAACCGCAGAGTCAATCCTTGAGGTACAATCAGCTGAATATTGGACTTGGTTCCGAAGAAGCCATTCCATAACGGAGAATGGATCTTAATTCAACCGTTCTCGTTCGACCGGTTCGATCGGTCCCGACCGAATCGATAGCGACAGGGTTCCTTCCTCGCGCACCCCGTGGACAGAGTACGGGGCACGATGTAGGGACGGGGCACTACACCAGAACCAACTAATAAAAAGTTTTGTCCTCAAAACTTAAGGATAGAACCTACCTCTACGAGAATAATGAAGGGAATTTCTTCTTTATTTCTGATTCAAGCTCCCACATCGACTCTTCGACCTAATGGTTCCTCCAGAGGACGCGGATAAGAGGGATCGCTCGATTTTACAGCAGCTTATCCTTGTGTTCTAAGATTTGAACTGGCTCTTCAATACAGGATAAGTCAGACTTCAGCTCCAACTGGCCCAAATCTACCACGTGGCTAGGGTCGTGCACATACTTCCGCAACTGAGAGATGTGGAAGACATTGTATACACCTTCTAGCGACAGCGATAGGATAATTTTATAGGCCACTAGGGTGACCCGCTCAAGTATTTCGAATGACCCAACGAATCTCGGACTCAACTTTCCCTTCACGCCGAACCGAGTAACTTTTCGCATCGGCGACACCTTAAAAAATACGTGATCGCCTTCTTGAAACACGAGGGGTCGAAGATGAACATCCGCATAACTTTTCTGACGACTCTGTGCAGTCTTTAATCTTTCTCGAATGAGCCAAACTTTTTGCACCGTCTGTTCCACCAGTTTCGGGCCGAGAATCTACAGCTCTCCGACTTCGTCCCAGCAAATGGGTGATCGGCACTTTCGTCCGTACAAGGATTCATGCGGCACCATTTGAATACTGGATTGATAGCTATTATTGTAAACAAATTTAGGTAGAGGTAGATGAACATCCCAGTTTGATTTGAAGTCAATTGTACAGAGTCGTAGCATATCTTCGAGAATCTGATTGACGAGCTCCGTTTGGCCGTCGATCTGAGAATGGTAAGCTGAGCAGAACTACAACTTGGTACCTAGATCCAACTTAAGGCTACTCCAAAATTGCTACATAAACCGTGAATCCCGATCAGAGATGATGGATACTGGAACTCCGTACAGCCGTACTATCTCATCAACATAAATCTGCGCCAGGCGATCAACGCTCTAAGTAACTTTAATGGCAATGAAGTACACTGACTTGGTTAGTCGATCAACGATGACCCAGATGGCACCATTTCCCTACGGTGTCTTCGACAGACCAACAATAAAATACACGCACACGTGCTGCCACTTCCATTCCGGAATTGCCAGATTCTGCATCTCTCCGCCCGATCTCTGGTGCTCAGCTTTCATCTGCTGACAGGCCATACATTGCGACACGAAGAGTGCCATATATCTTTTTATTCTGTACCACCAGAAATTTATGTGGAGATCCTGGTACATCTTCGTGCTACCGGGGTACAAGATGTAATTCGTATAGTGCGCCTCCGACAATATCGCCTTTCTAAGTTCTGAATCGTCCGAAACGTATAGCCTACACTTCAATCGAAGCATGCCGGTCTCGTCTTCCGCAAAGTTGATCGTCCTACCCGTCGAGATTAGCTCTCGTATTTTCTTCAGGTATGGATCGCCCTTCTGAGTGGTCTTGATCTTTTCTTGCAAGCTCGGCTCTAACTGCAACTTTGCCAACTACACATTCCTGAATCGGACTCGGAGTTCGATGTTCATCTCTTCTAGGTCGTGTAGCAGTCTGCGATCGATGGATAGCGAGGTAATATACTTCTGACTCAGAGCGACCGCCACAACATTTCCCTTCCCGGGCGTATTGTCAATAGTCAAGTCGTAATCTTTGATTAGTTCCAGCTAATGCCTTTGCTGTAAGTTTAGTTCCTTCTGCGTGAATAGATACTTGAGGCTCTTGTGATCGGTATAGATCGTGCACGCCATGCCATAAAGATAGTGATGCCACAATTTCAACGTGAACACAATCGCCACTAACTCGAGGTCATGAGTAGGGTAGTTCTTCTCGTGCGGCTTTAGATGTCGGGAAGTAAAAGATATCACCTTGTTTTGCTGCATCAGCACACACTCCAAGTCCTGACCGGATGCATCGCTGAATATCTAGAAATCCTCAGTCCCTTCTGAAAGTACGAGTATCGAGGCCGAGACAAACCGTTGCTTTAACTCTTGGAATGAAGCTTCGCAGTCGTCTGACCATTCAAATGTGACTCCTTTCTGGGTGAGGCGAGTCAAGGGGCGATGCAATCTTCGTAAAGTCTTTCACGAAGCGTCAGTTGTATCCCGCTAAGCCAAGAAAACTTTGAATCTCGCCGACGGACGTTGGCCATTTCCAATCGACAATGGCTTCAACTTTCTTTGGGTCGACCGCAATGCCTTCAGCTGAAATGATGTGTCCGAGGAATGCAACACTGCTCAGCCAAAATTTGTATTTGCTCCGTTTTGCATACAACTGATTTTCTCGAAGGGTCTGAAGCACGGTCCGTAGATGCTCAGTGTGTTGCTGCCTATTCTTCGAGTAGACGAGTATATCGTCGATAAAGACTACTACGAACTTATCGAGGAATGGTCGGAACACATGATTCATTAAATCCATAAAAGTAGCTCGGGCATTCGTTAGGCCGAACGACATTACCAAGAATTCGTAGTGGCCGTATCGAGTGCGAAAGACAGACTTTGGCACATTGTCCGGCTTAATCTTGAGTTGATGGTAACCTGAGCGCAGATCAATTTTAGAGAACATCGTAGCTCCTTGCAGCTGATCAAACAGATCGTCTATACAGGGCAAGGAATATTTTTTTCGGATGGTAGCTTTTTTTAGCTTGCGGTAATCGATACAAAGATGTAGTGAGCCATCCTTTTTATTGGCAAACAGCATGGGCGTACCCCACGGTGAGACACTTGGATGGATAAACCCTTTGTCAAGTAATTTCTGTAGTTGCGCCTTCAGTTCTATCAATTATGCAGGGGCCATTCTGTACAGAGCTTTCGAGATGGCCGGGTGTCAGGGAATGTGTCGATAGTGAACTCTATTTCTTGATCGGGCTGCATACCAGATAGCTCGTCCGGAATACGTCTAAGAATTCTACCACAACATCGGTCTGACCCGTATTTGCACCATCCTGTCTCATGTCACGAACGGATGCTAAGTAGCCTTTGCATCCGGAATGAAGCTGCGTCCGAGCAAAAATTATCGAGATTATCATGCAGGTCGACGATGCTTCACCATACGAACAGCAAAATTCGGGTACTCCAGGTATGCGAAAGGTGACCTTATTTCCTACGCTGTCGATGGTAGCGTTGCAAGGACCGAGCCAATTCATACCTAGTATGATGTAAAAGTCCTTCATATCTAGAACTATCGCATCAAGACCGATCTCTTGGCCCTCAATACATATGATTCCTCTCCCGCAGGCTAAATTTGTGAGTAGTGGCACGCATGAAGGCATACTTACGCTAAGATTGAGGTCTAACGACATTATAGGAAATTTGTGCGCGGCGGCAAAGTCCGCCGATATGAAACTATGCAAAGCACCTGAATCATATAACACACGAGCAGGTACATTATTAAAATTCAATATACCTGTCACAACAGTGTCGGAGGAGAACGCTTCGTCCCAAGTCAGGGCGAATACGCGCCCTTGAGCATTAGGACGTCGATCTTGGTTGTTGGATTGAATGGGCTGAGGAGGTCGGGGCGCTTGTCCTCGATTCTCTTGACGATTTTGTTGTGGCGGGATATTACGATATTGTTTTCGAGCTATGTAATCTCAAGCTCGGTAGCCCCTTTTTTCGTAAAAGTAGCATCCTTTTTCGCGGACTAAGAACTTGTCAGCGTTGTGCCCAACGAAATTGTACTTGGCACAACGAGGTAGTAGGTAATGTCCCTGGTAGCCGCCATGGTTTGGACACTTTGACGCATGATTGTTGCCTCCTGTATAGCTAGGATGTTTGTGATTGAAATTGCGTACAAAGTTTGCCGCAACAGGAGGGTTCTGGCTCTCAAAACGGAGAGCATAATTCAGAGCCTCGCCCATGGTTTTGTATTTTAGAACCGTCACATGAGCAGCAATGGAGGGCCGCAGACCCACTTCAAAACGTCGCACACGACACGCCTTTGTATGGAGGAATACACCAGCAAATTTGGACAATCTGTTGAACTCTTCGGTGTACCGTTGCACTGTCAGGTTCCCTTGCTTCAACTGCATGAACTTATTTTTTTTTGCTTAGCGAACAGCTGACGGAAGGTACTCGACTTCAAAAGCTTTGTGGAATATGGACCAAGAGATTGGCTCTTGATGGCTTCTTGATATTGGAGCCTCTTACATCTTTACAGGGATCGCAAATCTCTTTAGCAAAGGAGGTTCAGAGTCACGTTCCTTTGGTCACTCGCAGTACTGTCATCTGTCGTGGAGTGGAGCTTTAGCTTAAATTGTAAGCTTCCTTCTGACCGATGTCTGACTCGTGCTTGGACCATACGAATAGCCTATATAAGGGACTGTCCTCCTTCAAAAGAAGACTCAGCTGCTTCAATAAATGCCTTGCTTGTCCGATGTTCGGCTCCTGATGATCCTGGAGTTTGCTTGAGGCGGTCGTCCGTGGCAAATCTTTTTATCCAAAGAAGCTATAGTAGAACTACTACTGTATCTCGAGACGTCCCGCATCCTGGATGTCGTGGGCGTCAATGGCATCTTGGACCTCTTCTTCTTGGGTTTGGATTGCTTACCATTCTGACCGAGGAATAGCAAGGCCTGCTGTTGTGGTTGCTCTCTCTGGACATCTAGGGAGATAGGGGAGTCCTGTGCTGGTCTTCATCCCCGGCTCGGGTCAGTAACAGCTTCGGATGGTGGCTTCCTTTTGACCATGAAGTGATTGGTTCTGTCACCACCTCGTCCACGCTATTGAGAGCTTGTACCGCAATTTTAGCCTTTTTTGCTTCTGTGTATATAACTATGAAGAGTCTGTAATAGGTCTTTGTACCCACATATTTTTATATATAGAAGCTTTCTTGTTCCGTTTGATTTTGTCTCTAGAATAAAGAAGGAATCTTCATAATGGATTTGCCTGACCAGAGGTAATATGGACGCGGTAGGCTTGATCTATGCCGGGGTATAGAACAACAATCCAAAGGTAATATGGACATGAACTATTTTTTAGGCTGCCGGGATAATCATAGAACTGATGCGAGAAGAACGACTACTCAGAGGTAATATGAACATGGTAGCCGCATCTTCCAGGTGTAGAGGAGCAATCTAGAGGTAATATGGATGTAAAATACTTTTTAGACCGCCGGGATAATCATAGAACTGATGCGAGAAGAATGGCTACTCAAAGGTAATGTGGACATGGTAGTCGCGTCTTCCAGGTATAGAGGAGCAATCCAAAGGTAATGTGGATGTGAAGTACTTCATCTACTTGAGAGAATATATAGGAGGGAGAGCGAGAGATCCCATTACCAGAACTCATGGGCACCATTTTCAGGGGATATGGGTGCCCATGCTTGTTCTGTCTTCAGACGTAATACTTCATTAGGAATTTATCATTGATGGGCATCATTAGAAACTCTCCATTAGGCTTAGCTAGCCGATAAGTACCGTTGGATTATACTATTTCTATGAAGAATGGTCCTTTCCACTTGGGCTCGAACTTACCAGCCGTCTTGTGGGTAATCACCATCGGTCTCCGTACTGCCAAGACGAGGTCGCCCACCTGGTAGAATCTTTCGCAGATCTTTTTGTTGAAGGTCCCATATATGCGAGCTTGGTAAAGCTCAATCCTTTGCTACGCGAACAAGCACTTTTCATCCAACGCTTCTAACTCTTGTAACCGCCTATGCTGATTGTCTTCGACGGTTAACTGATTAGTGATCATGTTAGCAGACAACCTCTTCTTAAAGACTTGACCCATGCTAGTATTGGATCCCCAAGTTGAGGAGTCAGAAGAGTGTGAGTGCCTCATGACTTCTTCTTCTGAATCTTCTGAGGTGGTCGTAGGTGTAACTTACCCCAGCCCTCGACGAGTACGTTGGTAGTAGTTTTTAGCTTTTCATATTGGAACACAAATTCGTAAGAAAAGATGCTGGCCTTTGCCATAATTGAGCCCCATGTTGCTATTCAGGTCGTAGTCCATCTTTTGGATAAGATTTTTGGCCTACGCCGTGTAGCGGTAGAACAACATTTTGCTATCGTCGAGGTCTGGGTCTTTAGGAGTTATTTGCTGCGGATGCTCCAATCGACCGAATATGATGGGTTTCTCTTCTTTTTTCCTGGCTGGAACTACGAAGTAAGCGCCTTGGGACGGGACAACTCGGCTCACATGGTTAGCAGTTGTCACTTGCGTCTGTAGTTTACACAGATAATTGTCCAAGAAATATTTGGTGTTCCAGCATGAGACATAGTAGTTCGATGACAATTTTCTGTTAATGAAGCGGGATATCTTATCGCGAGGGATTATATCGTCGAAAGAATGGGCCTCTGTGTCGGCGCAGACATAATCTTCTAGCTCTTCGTCAATGAGGGCTAGAGCTACCGCCGGAGGAGAGGGAGGACGCCTTCCTTTCAGCTTGACCATCAAGGAAATGGTGTTCGGATGCTCCTGCGCCTTCATGGTCGGCCTTGGAGACCTCCGGGGTAACCTTATTCGTATAGGCTCCTGACCATCTTCCATCGTCATGGAAGGCGAATGAGGAGCTTTGCCCTGAAGCTTAACAACAAGAGGCGCTGATACCTTGGGAGGCCTCCCTTTCAGTCGAACCTTTAAAGGTTCTTCGGCCACTACTGTGCTTTCTGAAGCTGTCTCTGCTTCGTCGTCAACATCGTTGCTTTCGTCATCCCAGGGTACTGACTTGTATAGATCAGCATCCGTACAGTAGGCTTCAAGTCCTCAGAACGGGTCGATATCAGCGAACTCCATTTTGATAGTCTCGTCGCTGGCCACATATTTTATACACTGATGTAGGGTGGAAAGGACAATCATGTACTCATGGATCCATGGTCGTTCCAACAGCATGTTGTAATTTATGTCTGCATCAATGACATGGCAAGTCACTTCGGTATGAAGGTCGCCGATCTGATATTCCAGGCAAATTTTGCCCAAGGGCTCGCTCTTTCTCGCGTTAAAGCCACTGATTGTTGTGTTCGAGGCTGTCAACCAATGCATCAGAACCCCTAAAGTTTGAAGCATGCTTCTTAGGATAATGCTCAAGGAGGAACCTGGGTCGATGTGGATGAGATCGACCTTAATGGCACCGACATACCCCGCATAGTACAAGGGACGGTTGTGTTGGTTATTCTTTTGCAACATGTCTTGCTGGGTGAAAGTGATACTGGGAATCACTTCGACCACACTGTGGCAATGTGGGCAAACTACGGGATCAACTTTCGGTGGCCGAACCTGGATGAGGAAGGACTCGGCGTTCTGTAAAGCTTCACTGAACGCATCTCGAGTCTCTTTAGAGAGGCAGAGGAGCTCGAAAAGTGACAATCTAGCCGGAGTATTAGCCAGCTGCGCTAGAATATCAAAGTTGTAGGGCTTGATAGGCCCGATTGTCAGATCTTTTCTGAGAGGTTTGTCGAAATGAACCTCCTTCTGTTTTTGCTTGTCCACGGTAGGGGCCTGAGATGGACCTGCCTCTGGTGCCTTAGGGATCTGAGGTGGACATGCTCCTGATATATCTAGGACTGGGGAAGTATTGGTGGAGACTCCTACTGGTTTGGAGCCTAGCTCTCCTCTTGCCTCTACGCCGAGCGGGCGGTCACCAAAGCATCATCGGTCGACGTCGAGACCATGCGGCATGCCTTACTTTTCTTTCCTTTTACAGAAAGGGTCATAGATGTTATCATGTCGGGAACCAAGTCAGGATGTATCCATATGACTTCGCCTTGAGACATGGAGAACGGGATTATCCCTTGAGCGTTGTCCCGTGCTGGCGAAAGGTTGACTACTTCCATCGCCACCTTTGGAATAGGGATGATGCCATCTTGTACCTCTGTGGCTGGAAAACTCCTAAACTGGAGAGTAACCATGTTGGCCGTGACGGTCTTCTCCTCGTAATCCAATGATATGACGTTGGCGTTAATGAGGCACTGAATTTGCCCCTTCAACACATAGCAGTCATGTGTTGAGCGATGGACGTACGAGTGATAATGGCAGTACTTGGGATGGTCCACCTTTCCTACTTCATCAGAACGCCTGGGTGCCGGGATGGACAGTTTGCTACTCTTCATAAGCATCTTGAAGAGCTCCAACGTATCCTCATCGTTGAAGGAGTAAGTCTTCCTCGGCCTCTGCGCTTCCGCAGACTTGGGTTCGCAGCTACTGAACCTTTGGAGATGTTGACGGTCATGGCTTGCTTGCCTTTTCCGTCTTTAGGGTTGTTGCTGGACGAGCGTCTCCCCTTGTCTTCGGGTGCAGGAAAGTGTAGCCCCAGGAGCTGCGCGTCCTGGGCATTTCTTTGTGCGGCATCCGCCTCTGTAATGAAAGGCGTCCACTCCGTACAGGGAGCACTGTGCCATCATTTTATAGCGGGCAGCATGTTCTTGCGGCAGGAGTCCATAAGCATAGACTCGTACGTGCCGGGTGGTAATCTGAGGGCTGTCTGGCAGAAGCACTCGATGTATGCACGGACAGGCTCTTTCTCTCTCTGGACAATTTCTATGAGGGTCGACATGGTCATATTCATGCCTCCTTCGTAGAATTGGTCCACGAACCGAGCCTTCAGGTCTTCAAATGACGAGATGCAATCGTTAGGAAGACTGCAAAAACCACTCATAGGCTACCCCTTGCAGGGCTCCTATAAATATGTTGGATAGGAGGGCGTCATCCTTTGGTAGGTGCCCCGTTACTGAGGAAAAGTACCTCAAGTATTGTCGGGGAGACCCCTTCCCATCATAAGGTGTAAGCGTCTGTGGATTGTATTTGGGAGGATAGACGACGTTTTCCCACTCGGCAGGGTATGACTACCGGATCCCCATCTTCTGGAGCGTTGCTTGCTTCTCCTTGGCATCATGACGAGCATACAGCTCCTTGATGGCCTACTGTATCTCGGTCGGCATTGCAGAGCCTGTAGCCGATAGAGGAGACGAGGATGGTCTTGCCTGATTGGCTGTAGGCAACCTGCTGGATTCATCATTGGTTGGCAGATTACGTGCAGGTATAGAGACAACGGAGGCCATGCTACTCTTGAGGTCGATTATGACCAAGGACAGGGTCTTCAAGGTATCCGTCGGCGTATCTAACTTCGTTTCGAGGACTTCGATGCGTCTAAGAGCTTCGTTGTTGTCTTCCTTATTGACATAGGCCATGAACATAGACCGGGTATGAAGGTAACTCGAGGAAGCCGTGGATCCTTCATATTCTGGCTCAGACGCCTGAGTCTCGCTGTCCTGAGGATATACCGTAAGATTGTGATCTTCTTTGGACTCAGTATGGTTGCTACCCCCGGTCTGGTGACTGGCTGCGCCAAGGGAGACATCCATGTCGTATTACGCCTCGTTAGATTGGAACACAGGGTTGTCGTGCATGGTAGGAGGCTGGCTACCCCCCAGTTTTTGACAAGGCACCCAATACAGATTTGAAACGAGTGCCTTGGAACACACCTACATCGGGTACCTTAGCTTTGCTGTTCTCTGACCTCTTCTTCAGTTTAGCAACTGATATGGAAGGATTCTGTGAGGACTTCTTTAAAGCTCTGGAACCCTGCACCGCGTAGCATATGGCGATACAGGACTCGTCTTCTCTATGGCTCACCGACCCCCTGCTAGGCCTCTGGCGTGTGGTCAGCGTGGCGTAGAGTATCTGAAATACAGAATGCCTGCTTGGCGATGGCACAGCCGTCTGGTGACAACGACAGATGATGGTAATCTGGGTACAAGAGTGCCTTAATTTAGGCACATCTTGTGGCATAAATTCTTCTTTCGCTTGGGAGATATTGGATCTTATGTCATAGCACTCCTGTTGTACATGCAGGGAAGCTGCATGTAAGCATGGTCAGAGTGGGTCTGGCGAGGAAGCCTCATGTCGCTCCTATGGAAACGTTGCTTTTGTGGCTTCATCTCCGTGGGAAGTGCCCCCTTGCATGGCTTACGCACAGGAGTACCCCAGTGGAAGGGAGATTCGACTGGTCGAGGCATCGAAGTGCGAGAGCCAGTCTTGTATAGCTTTCCGTCGGCTGCATGTGTAACTGTCAATACGGGTCTCTAGTCTACCGTTGGTGTCACACTCATTGTATAAAGCACTAGCCACCTGGGATCTCTTCCTACTAGCCCCAGCGGGCCAGTAGTATTCAGAGTCCGCCGAAGGTTTACCTGAAGGGAAAGCGATTTCGTTGAAGACAGATCTCCTTACTGGCAATACTCCCATCGTGAGGGGTTGGACCGGTGTGCGCTTCCTTGGGTATCGTTCCTTCGTCAGATCAACCATGGAATCACCATCTTTCCTGTCGTGCTTTCACCGGATGGGAATCGGGCGATAGGATAAGGCTGTCGCAGCCGAGATCTTCTCTGTGGCCTTGACGTTGAAGGGGTCCTAAGATGCAGTTCCCGCCATCGTACTGCTATCTGTAGCCACCTTAGGCCTCCAGACACGTCAAATCTTCTTCGATTGTACGAACCGCTTCGAAGTCTTCAACTTTTCATCAGAGAGGAGATCTTCAAAAGCCGACTGGTCGAAGTGTACGACCAACATGTCTTGAGAAGCTCCCAACAAGTTGTTATCAGATTGCGTTACCACCTTATCGTTGGAGGAGAAGGTAGTCCCCAGCAGAGTCGCCATTTAGTTCGACGTAACAAAAGGTTGAACGAACTTTTTGCTTTATTGCGCGTATAAGGTATCTGTGTATAAATAAGGAAGTCCTAAACAGGATATTCTAAGTACAGGAGAAGAGGTTTCTGGGAAAGTGTGACGGTGGAGATCGAGCGCTGTAGTGGCTCCTTTAGTCCGTTGACGGTCTGACGACGAATCAACCTTACTATGGCTCTCTGGCGCCTTTGATGGGACTCTAGGGTCACCAATCAAGAGGCTATCTGGATGAGAAGATCCCTTAAAGATGGTTGGTTGGTTGGTTGGTTCTTTGGTTGATAGGTGGATGAGGGTGGTCAACTCTTCGTGGATGGAGGTCGCTGCTCCTTCGAAGATTATAGATTGTCAATGTTCCCTCTCTCTTTTATTGCCTTCTTCATGGACGAAGAACTCCTTCTATTTATAGAGAATCGAGCACATATGCGATGTGCATTAGGGTTCCTAAGATATGAAAGAATCTGCCATTATTGTAAGGTACGGGCTTCTGCGGTGCTGACACGTGACGGACATCGAGATTTCCCTCAAACAAAAGTTCTGGTGGTTATAAACATAACCGAAGGAGGTAACACGTGGCCCGTGCCGATTTGGATACAGTCGAGTAAATCTTGGGATTTTATCCTAGATTTGGAGTCTAATTCATCCTCGTCTAAGATTTAAATCAATCTGATATGATATCAATCATGATTTAATCCTAATCTTCTCTGCAATAGGCAGTTTAAACAAACCAATTGGGGTGGACCCATGCTTCATGTGCCTCTGGTGAGGACTAAGTGCTGTTGTGCTTCTGGGACGACGAGTAGACTGTGTTTCTGGAGACGACGGAACCTTTGTGCTTTCAGGCAACGAGTAAAATTAGCTTCGAATGACGACGAGACTTCTGTGCATATAGAGCAACTTATGAAGCTGTATTTCGGGCTACCAGAGTTACTATACTGTAGGTGACAAGTAGGCTTGTCCTTCAGGGTGGCGAGGTTACTGTGCTTTTGGAGCGACAGATTTACTTGTATTGGTTGCGATGGGAGTTTCCAAGTCTCTTGTATAGAAGTGACTTAAGCTTCTGATCCGGAGCAGACGACTGCACCGTAGGAATAGAGATGGTGTGAGCATATTACCATCATGCGCCTCATACGGACGCAGGTAAGTAGCTGCGCCTCTGAACAGTGAAGGCATTGGCTGCGAAGGGAAGGGTATGATACCCTTGCGTGTCTGAGATTGGCGCAGGCAGGTAGTTACGCCTCTGGAGTGAAGACACTGGTTTTTGAATTAAAATAAGTGGAGGGGGGCCAACCACCATCTTGTTTCTGAGGTTGGCGCAGGCAGGTAGCTGCGCCTCTGGCTTGAAGGCTCTGGCTTCTTCAAAGTGCTGGGTTACTGATATACTTCTGAGAGGCTGTGCCCACAAGAAAATCAGAACATGCTTCAGTAAAGAACAATCTTCCAGCGTGTGTATCAAGAAGAAGGAAGCTGCGCTTCGATGAAGACTGCATCCCTTGTAGATTCCTCTAGGCTTTTGTCGAATCTTTACTAGATCCTTTGTAGAAGAACAGAATTAGTCCCTTATGTATAGTCCTGATGTGTTTGTACTAGACTTTGGTAGACATGACAATAAAGGGACTTCTCTCCATATTTTTTTCTGTCTTTTTAGCTCTGAGCCTCAGTCTTTTGTATCTTTTGCGCTTTGGCGAATGGATGTCTTCAGCTAAGATTTTTCATGCTTCTACAACTGTAAAGGCTATAACCATGCATGTTTGTTTCATTCCATAGAATTACATATAGAATAACTTTAGATAGGATATTTTATACTTTGATTGTTAGGTGTTTGACCTAGAGAAGACATAATTTTTTAGGACATAATTTTTCTAAGGGGGTAGGATTGTAACTACCACATTTCCAGAATAGGAATATTTTTTTCTTTTCCTATATTGCACCCAACTTAAATTTTGAGGACATAATTTTTCTAAGGGGGTAGGATTGTAACTACCATATTTCCAGAATAGGAATTTTTTTTTCTTTCCTATATTGCACCAAAATTTATAATTAAATTCATACTGTAGGTATTATTGTGACTAATTATTTATTTCATATGTGTGTATTTATTTATTAATATTGTGTTAGCTATTACGGTTAGTGACTAGTCTAGTTGTTAGACTTGTGTTAGTGAACCGGTTAGCCTAGACACTAAACTAGAGCCAATAATTAGCATGACATGACTCATAAACCAACTTGTTAGATTAGACTCATTAGGCTTATTAGTCATGACCAATTAGTTAAATTAGAAATTAGACAATTGACCGAAATATATCCAAACCCTTCCATATGGTAATTAGCCTTCATGACAACATTAGACGGCATGTAGGACATTCTAGATTAGCTAAACCTATCCCTATATGGCAGCCATGTAAGGAGAGAGAGAGAGACTCCACTCTTTATTCATTCTACTCTCATTTTTTTATTTTGTGTTCTCTTCCAAGTAGAGCCATTCCTCCACCATTTCCTCTCAAATCTCATCCATTCTCTCACATATTCCTCTCATTCTCTACACTAGAAGGAGCTTGAAGACTAGGAGCAAGGAGTGGAGCTTGAAGGAGGTGTCCACTTTTGAGGGTTGTGTCCAGTTGTGTCCACTAGTGCCATTTCATTGGGTATCCATCTTTTGATAGGTAAAATCTAAATTTAACCCTTGTAATTGATTCTAATTAGGTTCATTTGTCATTTAGGAAACACCCATGTATTAGGGATACCCATGGGGAGAAGCTTGGACTTCATCGGACCCATTTGGAGACTTTTACAATAAGTTTTTGTACCATTCTTGGAAAATTCCAAGAATGGTATATCAAGTATTTGTCATTATGTTTAATGGACCAAATTAGGTTTGTTAAAGTATTTTGAGGCTAGCTACATGTCCACAATTGGATACGGGAGGACACGGGATCAATTTGGGGGGTTTTAGGCCTCCTACACATGTTGTGACATGCTCTACTTCATATGGCACTTAACACTAGCCTAGTAGCTCAATAATTAGATGTGTCTACCTATTTTAGGCTTTCCTATAAAGTTTGGTAGGATTCGGATAAGGTTTGTTAGCGTATCTTAAACAAGTGCACCAAGTGTTCGATATGTGTCCCCATAAAAAATTTTGTGTTCTTTTGGAGTCAAAATTTTGGGTACGTGTCCTAAATAGGATACGTTGTGTGGTATCATAATATCTCATGATTCACATGAGTAGATTTAGAAATGTGATATATATATATATATATATATATATATATATATATATATATATATATCATAGAAGAAAAAATGGTTCATATCATAGAAAATATATATATATATATATATATATATATATATATATATATATATATATATATATATATATATATCATAGAAGAAAAAATGGTTCCCTCTGTTCCGCCCGCTCCCTCCGCTCTCGTCTCTCCTGGCCCCCCCTCCGGTACTGCCTAGGTCGGCGGCCGGCCGGGCCTTTCTCCCCCCTTCCCCTCCTCCCCCCTCTCCTCCACCCTCCGAATGGCGACCCTCCGCGTGCGGCCGAGCGTCATCCCACCCGACCTTCTAGCCGTCTTCGGCCAGCCTCACTCTCTTCCGCCCCAGTCTCCCCTCCACTCCTTCATCGCCCACCACCTCGTTCCGCCTAGGACACCCCCCCAATTGTCCCCCATCCTCCCTCGTCTTCCCTGAGCTATTTTCGGCGTCCCCTGATCGCCCCATTCCCCTCCTTGCGGCTGTCCCCCTGTCTTCGTCGGAGCTTCGACGGCCTCAAATTGGGTTCATGACGGCGTACGGTACCCACCCGGTGCCTCCCCGGGGGTCGCGGCGGCTTCTTCCCCGTCCTCCCGTAGGTCCGCCGCTGGGTCGAAGCTTGCGGGCCAACCCCCCTCTTCGGTTTTGAAATTTGGTTTTTCCGCTCGTTTTGTGGGACCTCTAATCTCGAGGCCGGGGGCTGCGCTCCTATGCGCCCCCGCACCTTTGGCAGCATATGCATGTCCCGTTGTGGGCGCATATGGAGCCCCAACCCCCTCGGACACATGCTCTTGCCACCCCCCTCAGCTACCGGCGGGCGCATATGGTGTTCAGTCAGCGGGCGCATGCACCCCCGCCGTAATGGCCGCCTGCGGTGGTCCATCCACTGTCCACCCCCTCTCCTCGGGTGTTCTTGCTGGCGCATGCTTCGGCCTAGTAGGCGCATATTGTCCCTCCAGCTGGGGCGCATACTGCTCCTCCAGTAGTAGCCCACCTCTTATCCACCAGCCTTCTGCTGGCCTTTCTCTCCTCCGATATCGACCACAGGACTGTGTGGTCCAAAGGCACCAGCAGAGTGGACTCCCACCAGATGAAGATTATTAAATGGTCCATGACCTTTAGCCCCAAGGAAGACTCTGCGACAGTTGTCGCATTGGTGACTCTTCCCAACTTTCCCCTTATTTGCTTCGTTCCGGCAGCCCTAAGGTGTATAGCCAATTCCTTTAGGACTTATGTGGCCACTGCTCCTGAAACCAGCAACCTAATCAAAGCTCACTATGAGAAGATTTGCGTAGAACTCGATCTCTCTAACGAGCCCCCCAACCACATCCTCATTGAACTGGGCAACCACTCGAACACCCAGCAAATCATCTACGATAACCACATCATCTTCTGCTCCCACTGCCATCTGCGTGGGCATTTATCCAAGCATTGTTATCGTCTCTATCCCGAGCTCAAGAGGAAACCCCCAAGGCCAGTAACTCACACCAAAGAAGATCGGATCCATTCGTCTATCCGGTCCCCCTGCTTCCGCTACCGAACTCCTACAACAGATTTCACTCCACCAATACGAAACAGAACAAGGCACCCTAACGGACAGAACAGAGATTTCCTCATCGAAAAGAGCGATGGTACCCTACCATCCACTAATCCTGAACCTTTCCAATCAGTTTAACATCCTCGAAGAGGAAACGACAGATCCCACTCTAGAGATCACTTCTATTGGAATATCTTTCGTGGACTCCCACACGATCTCAGCGGACGTCAACACCTCTAAGCTGGTAGACGCGGAGAAAGTCCTACCAGTTCATCCACACTCCACAGATGGCTTTTTCGAGCCTTCCCACGAAGTCAATGTCATAGAAGCCCTGGCCATACTAGGACAAGATCAAGCGCAGAGAGGATTCCAGGTACTCGCTGCCGAATTTCCCCTCTGATCGGAAGGAGACCAATTTGGTAACCTGGACGACTCCATTCTCATCCTCCCTGAAGAACCCGTGTCGGACTCGACAGGAGATTTGCTCGATCAGACCGATGACATTCTTATCGCCCATACAGACTGCTCAAAGCCCCAGCTCATCCATCTCGATGGCGGGGAGACTACGACCACTATCAGAAAATCTTATGAGAAAAGACCTGAAGAATCCCAGGCCATTCAAAACCAGGTCCGCAGCTAAGCGGGCTAACCAACCCCCCCACTAACTCCATTAATGCTGAACATCCTCGCCTGGAATATCCGTGGTCTGGCAAACAAACCTACCAAGAGGAGAATCAACAGCCTTAAGAAAACCCACAAGATTGACATTTTGATCATCCTTGAACCCAAAATCCTCTATAAGAGACTCAAATCCATCCAGCTGCAGTTAGGCTTTCCTATGGCCATTGCTGGCAGACACAACATTTGGATCCTCTGATCGAAGGACGTCCAAATTGGAGTCATTAACGACTCCAAGCAGACACTCTTTTGCTGGATGGAGCACTCGTTATTACCCAAGCGCACCATCCTGTCCCGGTCCATGGCAGCTGTGACATCACGGAGTGCAAACTCCTGGAAGAACCTCCGGGACATCCACCTCCACCATAACAATTTCCTGGCTTTGCATTGGGGACTTTAACGCTGTCATGTACAAGGAGACGACAGGCGGTCTTCCTCCCCCCTAACAGCCATGCAAGAATTCAACACTTCATTTTTAACGCCCACCTCGCCCCCTTCCTTTCAACCGCAGTGCCTTTACCTGGTGCAATACAGGATGGAGATCGTCGCCAATATTCTTGCCTGGACAGGGCCCTGATGAACGCCCATTAGCATGGAATGGGGATCACCTCTAAGCTTTCCCACCTCAACGCCACAGAGTCAGACCATGCCCCTCTGTTATTTAGAATCACTAGTAATCGGGCACGAACAAAAAGAGTTTCCGCTTCCTGGACACTGGAGCAAACACCCCCAGTTCTTGGGAGTCGTCACGGAAGCGTGGAACAGCGTGGACTACTGAGCCACTCACCAGGGTGGCCATCAAGATCAAAGCCATGAGGAAAGCCCTAGCAGTATGGAGCAAGCAGGCCTATGGAGACATTTTTCAGGCTATCCGTGAGGCAGAGGATGACGTTAATCATGCAGATCAGATTCATGAACGATAGATCTCCCGCAGCTAGAACTGCTCTCGACCTCACCAAAGCTATCCTCAAATTCTGTCTGAAAGTGGAGACAGATTTTTGGAAGCAGAAAGCCAGGCTTAAATGGGACACGAGGGAGACAAAAACTCGAGCTACTTTCATGCTTGCGTCAATGGTTGCAGGCAAAAACTCACCCTTCACCAAATTATGGGCAATAACGGGAACATCATCAAAGACGAAAAGGGTATCCAAACGGTAGCGGCTAAGTACTACTCTAAACTGTTCTCCAAGGAGACGATCATCAGAGACCCTTCCTTCTTGAAGGAAATTCCACATCTCATCAGCGACGGCGATAACATCCGCTAGAGCTCCCTCCGTCCGAGCTAGAGGTGAACGACGCCGTCTGGGCACTTAACGAGCACATTGCTCCTGGCCCGGACGGGTTTTTGGAGGTATTTTTTTTGCTC
Source organism: Iris pallida (assembly GCA_029216955.1). Classification (NCBI taxonomy): domain Eukaryota; kingdom Viridiplantae; phylum Streptophyta; class Magnoliopsida; order Asparagales; family Iridaceae; genus Iris; species Iris pallida. Next base: position 2,985 of record JANAVB010007540.1, on the reverse strand, counting down.
CTGCTGGGACATCATTAAGGTAGACATCCATGAGGCGGTCATCACCTTCTTTCAAGGTACGACATACCCGAGCCACCTCGAGCACCAATCTGATCCTCATTCCAAAAAAAATAATCCAGAGTCCTTTCGCGACTTTTTCCTATCAGTCTTTGCACCTTCACCAACAAGATCATATCCAAGATCGTCACATCCCATATGTCTGATCTCCTTCCCAAGATCATCTTCGAAAGCAGAGTGGCTTTGTCCGTGATAGAAATATCCAAAATAATATCATTTTGCTCAAGAATTAATCACCTGTATGAAGTTCCCGGCAAGAGGGAGCAACATTGCTATCAAATTAGACATGAGAAAGCTTATGACAGTCTGGATTGGAAATTCATGATCTGGGTCTTCAGAGCTTTCGGATTCTCCGAAGCCTGGACCAATATCGTGTGGAGATCGATCAACAACTGCTGGTTCTCAACGGTGATCAATAGTCAGGCCGATGGCTTCTTCAATCGAGCAGCGAGGTTAAGCAAGATGATCCCCTGTCGTCCACCATATTTATTATTACGGCGGATGCCTTGAGCAGAAACCTTAGTAAGATGACTTGCACTACCAACTTCTACCACTATCATACTGCCAGCGGCTGTCCGATATCCCTTACCTAGCATTTGCTGACGACATCCTCATTTTCTCCTCCGTGGACATCAGGTCGGTAGAGGTGGTCCACAATACTCTACAGAAATATGCCAGCTGTTCGGGCCAGAAGGTCAACCCGGATAAAAGTGTCATCTACGCTCACCACAAGATCAAGAGAGAGCACACGAGCACCCTCTCCAATACCACCTTCTTCCCTATCAAGTACCCCATTCCAATATCTGGGCTACCCCCTTGTGTACGGAAATATAACGCTGGTATTTTCGAGGACCTGATCAGCCGTATCAGGAAAAGCTTGAAGGATGGCACAATACGATGCTATCTCCGGGTGGCAAGATGATCCTTATTAACCACGTCCTCATATCTATTCCAATCTACACCCTTGCGGCTGCTCTCCTCCGGAGAAAGTCCTTAATCTATCGAGAGGATCTTCAGCAACTTCTTCTGGGGCACAGCGACGACAATACAACCATCATTGGGCCAGTTGAGACCATGGCCAGGCCGACCGGAAAGGGGGCTGGGATTCATCAAACTTTCCTACATTGTTAAAAAATTCTCGATAAAACTGGGTGGAAGCTTCGCACCACTCAGAACTTATGGACCAGATTCATGAAGGCCAGATACTTCAAGAACATCCACCCATCGACGGCAATTTCTAACATCAGATATTTCGCAGTGTGGCATCGTACGCTCATCGGGCACTCTCTTACCGAACCGGTGATGCATCTCATGTGGGCGACGAAGAATCATCGGCTTTTCTGAATCGATGGGTAGGAGATACCTACCTTTCTAATCTCTCTGAAGTCCACAGGTACTACAAAATCAGGACATGTGGGATCCTATTGGGAAAGCTTGGATCTGGAATAAGGTACGGGATTGGGCCAGTGTAGGGCAGTAGAGCTCATCCGACGTGAAGGATTCGATCGGGACTGACGTAGACGAGTTCTGGTGGCAGGATGACGCTCGGGTTGCTTTCGGTCAGATCGGCCAGAAGATTGATCTGAGGCACGGGGGCACCTCTTCCTAGCATTGCTCCGTTCTGGCAGACATGCATCCCCAAGAAGTGGTCCTTCATCATTTGGAGAGCCCTACGCAAGATCCTTCCCACGGACGAAACCCTTAGTACTATCGGCTTCAACCTAGCCTCCGTTTGCACATGCTGCATAGATCGCAACTCGAGACGGTGGACCCATCTTCTGTCAGGGAGATCTCCCGATCAAGGTTTGAGTTTCCTCTCGTATCGCTGTAGGATAATCTGGAGGCGAGTGCTACGAAAACTAATCACGGCATGGACTCCGAGTCCCATAGCCATCAGATCGTTGCAGCCGCTGTGACGTGGTTATGTGGAAGAACCACAACAAGGCAGATATAAAGGCCATCAGTACTCCGTTGATCTACTTTTTAGGGACCATCAGGCAGTGCAGCAAGCGCGTGCCCACTGCAATCACGGCCAGAATGGCCTTCTGGAACTCCCTCCTATCCTGGGTCTAGCCGTTTTGGGTTTCCTTCATCCCCTCCTTTTGTTAGTATACTGTATAGGCTTCGGCATTTTGTGCCTTCCGGTATACTTGTATAGCTTCGTTTCTCTCTTTATGGAATAAAATGGGAAGTGTTTTGTTTATATATTTCATATATATATATATATATATATATATATATATATATATATATAAGATATATATATATATAATATATATATAATATAAATATATCTCTATATATATATATATATATATATATATATAAAATATATATATATGTAATTACCTTAACATATCCTCTACTTATTTCTTACATCCTAGCAAAACCTTTATCTATGTATCCCACTAATCTCTAGGTATCATAGGATACCCACTCCACACACTATTACCTAAACCTGCACTCAAATCGTATTTAGACTTTACCTATGAACTAAAATCCTACTCATCTAATATCTTAAGTAATACTCAATTTCATCTATTGGTCACCTTTATTATTTACCTTGACACATATCGCAAGGTAAACACATTACCTATACTCTATGTACTCATATACTTATGCACCAATCCCATATCTATATCACACTATTATCCAATGCCATCACACCATATCCTAATTTACATGTCCTACCACATCTTTCCTCATCCTGTTAACTTTCAACACATACATTCACTCACCCTCTGATTCACGTGTTACTGTGCAGTTGCTACTCCTATTGATGCTGCTACTTACAGTTGTTGCTGTTGCATAAACTGATGCTTACTGCTGCATAAGCTGCTGCTGCTTACTGTTGCATAAGCTTTGTTGCTGCTGCATAGCTGTTGTTGCTGCTTACTGTTTTGCTGCTGCTGTTGCATAAGCTGCCAT
>JANAVB010007539.1:0-48772 GCA_029216955.1 Iris pallida | reverse complement strand
TTCCGTTTTTTTCCTCGTCTTTCTGTTCCTGCAGCAGGATATGCAGTTGCCAATGTTGCAGTCTAGTGGCCCTTTTTGGACTGATTGGAAGAATGGATGATTATTGTTGTTTCATATTGTCATTGTAGGGGATAACAAAAATGATGACAATGAGTGGGCAACAAGAATAAAGAACACAATCTAGAATAGTAAAACTACTCATAGAAAAATAACCTGTGTGGTTCTTATTCCAATCCTTGCTTAATTGCATTCTAGCTGAAAATATGGCGATTAGAGTAGCATATCTAAGTGCACTTTGGAATAAGTATATGGATAACAGGGGGTTCTGTTAGCATGACCTGTACATGCGTGCCGCCAGGCATGTTGTATGACACGGTTAGAGTCTATGAACTGCCCCTTACTCACCTGTATTCTCCAATATGGATCATTATCATTATAAATAAAGTTCCAAATGGGTATCAAGAGCATCTAATGCACCCACACATCCACACACACCCACGCCATTTTTCTTGATCCGAGTAAATCAAATTCTAGTATAGTCAATATACTTTTTAGTTCATTAAGTATATGCCAGGTTTAATTCTGTGCTCACAGGGGGAGGAAGTGGACACGAGCCTGCGCATGCTGGATATGTTGGGGAAGGAATGCTGACAGCCGCCATTTGTGGCGATGTTTTCACCTCTCCCCCAGTCGATTCTATTTTAGCTGTATGGACCCTTTTGACTTGAATAGTTTCAAACTTACGATCGTAACTACTTTGACTAACATGATTGAGATATATAGGGCATTCGAGCTGTGACTGGTCCTAAAGGCTGCCTTCTTATAGTCAAGGTATCATAATCATATGTGTCAACTAGTTACAAACATTGTTAACAACATAACATTTGTTGTGTGAGATGTTGGAGTAATTCTTATCTTGGTTCTTTTTAACTGTTTAATTATGTATTTCTGTGGTTTCTTTATGTCATTTAAATTGGTGAAGATTCTTATTTGTTATTGACTTGAGCTATGTCAAGCCCATTACCGGTTAACCCTCGTCTTCTTTAAATTTCTCTGTTACATATTTTTTCTTTGTGTTGATAAGGAGATATCATTGGTTTTTCTCCATCATGTATGCTTGAGTTTACACTTTTGCATCTTCTGAAGGAGTTGTGCTTTGATAGAACTATACAGGTGATCGACTTAATTTTGGCCTAGCAGCAGAACAAGCAAAATCGGAAGGTTATGAAGTTGAGGTATGTCATAAATTCTGCAACCAGTTAATAACTTGATGTACAGCTGAAATATTGTATTTGCAGATGGTTATTGTTGGAGATGACTGTGCTCTCCCACCACCTCGAGGTATAGCAGGGCGAAGAGGTTTAGCAGGAACTATTCTTGTCCACAAGGTAATTTTGATTTGTGTTTGCACAAACATATCTTATAATATCTCAATACATAAGAATACTCTAGTTGTTCTGAAGATAAATACTGAGATCCCATAACATATCCTGTTACGAAGGATGTATAAAGTTAGTGTTAAGTCTGTGATTATATTGTACATTAGCATTTAGCACTGTTTTTAAATTTATTGTCAACCTTTTACTAAGCGATATAAGTATTCTTTAATATATGACAGATTGCTGGGGCCGCTGCAGATGCTGGTCTGTCTCTTTCTGAAGTCGCAGCTGAAGCCAAACATGCTTCTGAAATGGTGGGAACTATGGGAGTTGCCTTATCGGTGTGCACACTGCCTGGGGAGGTCACATCAGATCGTTTGGGTCCTGGATTAATGGAACTTGGTCTTGGAATTGTACGTTTTTTTTATGAACTAGAGAGTATAATATTTCTTCTCTCTGGGCATGGATTTTCTTAGGTATCTTTGAACAAGCTCAATGGTTCATGATTCTATATGTTTATCAGATGGATGACTTATGTTTGATATGACTTAATTTGTTCATATCCCTGTGCAGATTAACTTGTGCTTACATTCATAGGTTCTGCAATTATTCCATTAAAAACCTTAAAATGTTTACCTTTTCCAGCATGGAGAGCCTGGTGCTGCCATTGCTGACCTCCAGCCTGTTGATATAGTGGTATCACATGTTCTCAAGCAGATATTGTCTTCGGTACGTCTCATACTAGTGTTGTTTATATTATTTTCTATGCTTTTACCAATTTGTACAAGTACAATTATATGGAACATCTAAACATGGTCATGCAATTTTGGAGCCTCTTGTTACAATTGTAACATCTACTCTATTTTGGTTTTCAAAAATTCTTTTTTGGGTCCGTTTTTCATCGGTTGATATCCTTTTCTGTTAGTGTCAAAATATCTTGTATGATACGGAACTCCAACTATAGGGGTGATTGTGTGCATATTTGTCACATCAGATGGAAATATTTCCTTTAATCTCAGAAACCTTTTGCATGGCAAACTAAATGCATTATCCATGAAGTGGGGATTAAAAAAATAAGAAACTTATGGAAGGTTTATCTATCATGTATTGGTGACTTTAAAGTTGTGATTTAGAACTTGAGTACTATAATTCTGTCTTAACATTGTAATTGCCAAAGGATACTTTATTTGCTATCATTTGACTTCTGGAGTGGGAACTGTCTATTCTACAATGCAATTAGAAGTATTTTGGAGTCACTTTAGAGATTGTTGTGCTCTTCTTGTCTATGCCTTTGTCCCTTTAGCTTTCAAGCCATTTTATACACTTCTTGGTCAAACATTATCCACCCTCCTTTGTCCAATTACCATATATAGGTAACTTCCAATCCTGATGAGATCCCTTTTGACTTCTAAATTTTCTTGCATCCTTTCACAGCAAGAAAAGTTAATTCCTAAAAGCAGCTTAAAATTAGAAAATTGCCAATCTTGATATATGATCTGTTTTGTTTTTCTATGTTAGTTCCTATTTGATAATGTTGTAGCGTCTTTACTTTCGTGTCTTTTGAAGCTTATAATATTGCACGTATATTTGTTTCTACAACTTACAGGAAACCCAGTACGTGCCAATCAAAAGGGGGAGTAGAGTGGTTCTGATGATTAATGGGTAACGTGCTTTAGAACCTTTATGTTTGAATAACTGCTTCAAGTAGGTTTGCCTGTTCGTAGATTGACTTGTGACTTTTTACCCTTATTATTAAGAGTATGATTACGGAGTATCCAGCATAGTATGATGACAATTATGTGGGATTTATCTAGAAGTATTTTTCCAAGAAAAGTTGTTGAATATCAATCAGATTTTACCTTTGCCGATGAATGATTGGCTTGGTTATTGGTAATAAACATGTATCCACTTCTACTGGTTTGATATGGAAGAAATCTAATCTGTAGGTAGAAACCAATCACAAGGTTCATTGACGAAGATGATAAACAATATGTTTCTATTTTTCAATTTTCTATAGCAGACATGTTTAGAGATTCTCTTGGGAAATAAGACAAAACCACATCTCTGAAGAAGGCCTTAATATCTTGACAAATTTGATTATTGTTTATAGCATTTTTGGGACAGTGTATGTTGTGCCCCGTCCCGCAAAGTCAATCGGAGGAATCGAAACGCCAACGGCGTTCGGACTTAGCCTTGCAACGGCTGCTCGAAGGCTCGCTCGGCCGAGGCGACTCCTCGCTCAGGTGGGGTAGTTTCGGTGAACTCGCCTCATCTTAGCCTTCACTTAATAACTCGCATGTTTTCAACTTGCACAAGTTAGGATTGTTAATAAAAGAGACGCATCCACATAGCTAAGGGAATAATTCCGACCCGTCGGAATGTCTTAGAACATGGAAAATGGTCCCACGCTCTGCGACGCTGCGGCGGCGGTTGCCCGGCGGTCGTGGCCGTGGCGGCGCGCGGCGGGGCGTCGGGGAGGCTCGCCGGCCACGTGGTGGCGCACGGCGGCGGTCGTTTGGGTGGTGGAGATAGAATGGTGGTGATGGTGAAATGGTGATGAAGAAGAAGAAGAAGAATACTAAGAAGGAGTCGAGGAAGAAGGAGAAGTGAGAAGGAGAGAGAGAGATGATGATGATGTAGAGGAAAAGGGGGGGGGGCTGTACCAGTACGGGAGAGAGAGGGATGATGTGAAGGGGGGGTGAGAGTAAGAGAGTTATGTGTGTGCGTATATATAACATATATATATATATATAAAGAGGGTGAGAATAGAGAGAGAGAAAGATATTTAGAGAGAGAGTAGAGAGAGGAGGTGGTGGTCGGCTAGCATGGGAGAGGGGTGAGGGGGTGTTTGTGATGAGAGAGAAAGTGATTATATATATATATATATATATATATATATATATATCCCAGATGGAGAGCCCGTCCATTCCGGTATGACAACAGTTGGTTCCTATCGGCTGGCTATGAGGAGACTGTGGCGGGAGAACTTGGCCAGGAGGCGGTCGGCACTGCCCAGTTTTGTATGGTTCACAGGCTGAAAAATGCCAAACGCGCCATCCGAGACTGGGTGAGGGCTCTTCCCCGGACCTCCCTACAGGAGAAGGAGGCGGAATTGAGAGACCTGCAGGCAGAGCTTCAGGGCGACATGTTGAGTGGGGAGATGGCGGCTAGAGAGAAGAGTTTGGCTGCAGAGGTCAACACCTTGAGGCTTCAGCAGGAGATTAGTGCGGCCCAACGGGCCAAATGCTCTTGGCTCAAGGATGGGGACCGTTGCACCAAATTCTTCTATGATGTCATCCGGGCGCGTCAGCACCGGAACCGTATCCAGAGACTGATTGGCAGGGACGGGCGCCTTGTGACCGACCAGGTTGCTATCCAGGAGGAGGCTGTCCAGTTCTACTCTGAGCTCTATCATCAGACGGACTATCCCTCGGTTTTCCCGCAGCTGATTACGAAGACGTTGATTACGGAGTACGGCAATAGTCTCCTTATGGCCCCTATCCGGATGGCGGAGGTGGAGACGATTGTGATGCAGGCTGATGCTTCCAAGGCTCCTGGGCCGGATGGGTTCTCCAGTGGTTTCTACAAACGCCATTGGAATACCCTCAAGGCCCCGGTCCTTGCGGCTGTTCAGGAGTTCTTTGATACGGGCAAGCTCTTGAAGGAGCTTAACCACACCTTCCTGACACTTGTGCCCAAGAAGGAGGGGGCGACATCTCTTGCTGACTTCCGACCGATTGCTTGCTGTAATTATTTGTATAAAATAATTACTCATCTTATGTGCAGGAGGATGGAGGATGCTATGCAGGGTCTGGTGTCTCGGAATCAGGCGGCCTTCATTAAGGGGCGGTCTATTGCGGAGCATAGCCTGCTGGCTCATGAGCTGATCCGGGAGTTCCACAAGCCTGGAGGGATGAAGGCATGTGTGAAGCTCGACCTGAGGAAAGCATACGACACTGTCAACAGGGACTTCCTCTGTCATTTGATGGCTGCGATGGGCTTCTCCGCGACTTGGGTGGATAGAGTCAGAGAGTGCATCACCTCTCCTACTTTCTCGGTCCTCATCCAGGGTATCCCTTACGGGTTCTTTGGTAGCAGCAGGGGGCTTCGGCAGGGGGACCCGCTTTCCCCCTACCTATTCACCCTTGTGATGGAGTATTTCACATGTTTGATGGACATCGCGGTACATCGGGAGAGGATTGTACCGATATACAGCAGGGTCTCCCCGGTGGTCTCTCATCTCATTTATGCAGATGATCTTTTGGTCCTGTTGAGGCCTTCCATGCGTGGGATGAGGGAGCTTGCGGCAGTGATGGAGGAGTTCGGACAGCTATCGGGCCTTCGGTTAAACAGGGACAAAAGCAAAGTCTACTTCAGCAGCTCTTGCACTTTGAAGGAGGAGCGGACCTTGGAGCTTGGAGTGGAAAAGGGGGATCTCCCGGTGAAATATCTGGGAGTGCCCCTTTCCGTCAACTACGCGAAGGATCGTGATTGTCAGAGTCTGGTGGATTTTGCTCAGAGGAGGGTTGAGGGCTGGCAGGCGGCTGGCCTATCGTTTGGAGGGCGTATTGAGCTGGTTCGCTCAGTTATCTCTGCTATTGCGCTGTTCTGGCTCCAATCGATTATGGTCCCTTTGGCTACTATCCGAAAGATTGAGGGCATTTGTGCCAAGTTCATCTGGCATGGGGGGATTCATGCCATCTCTTGGGAGCAGCTCTGTCGGCCCAGGAAAGAGGGAGGTGTGGGTCTGCGATCACTTGTTTCTGTCAGGGAGGCGGCGGGGATCAAGCTGGCATGGAGGTTCCTTCAGGGTGATTCTCTATGGTCGGCCTGGATGACTAGTCGATATCTCCGGGGCAGAAACTTCTGGGTATGTGAAATTGACAACAACTTCTCTGTGTCTTTCAAGCATATCCTGAGGAACCGTCCTGTCCTTCGGACGGCTTTGCGGAGGAGGATGAGGGAGGGAGGGGAGACGGACCTATGGCTCGATCCGTGGATCTCAGGTCAGTCTCTCCTGGAGATACTGAGCCCCCAGCGGGACGGCGTGGCATACAGGGGTCTGACGTGTAGGCACATCATCCGTGGTGGGGTCTGGAGGCCAGAGGAGTACCGTTTCACTGCTCCGTTAGGGGAGGAGATCAGACAGGTGCAGATCACTCCTACGGCACTGTCTGATGTCTGGATTTGGGCCCCTCCTGGCCGCTCGGTGGGTGCAGGGGAGTTCCGATTTAGCAGCTGCTACGACCTTGTCCGCACTCACTTCGATGATATTGAGGAGTTCGACTTTGTCTGGGGGAAGGGGCTAGCCAGGAAAATGCAACTGTCTGCATACAAACTGGTGATGGGCCGGCTGCTTACTCGGGACAGATTGCTGCGGTTCGGGGTTTCTGTACCTGACCCTAAGTGTGTTTTGTGTGCGACAGAGACTGAATCCATTGGGCATCTGTTCTTTCAGTGCCATGTGACGTGGAGCATCTGGGCAGAGCAGAGCCGGAGACACTTGGGAGGGGTTGGAAGGGAGCGTGACTTCAGAGAAATCCTTAATTGGATTGGGGATTGCAGGGGCAAGGAGCAGAGCTGGGCTAGATGTGCTAGATTGAGACTTGCTGCTTCAGTTTGGCATGTCTGGCGGGAGAGGAACCGGCGCATTTATGAGGGACTATCCACCCCACTGGTGGGCATACTTCATAACATTGAGTCGGATGTACTAGTAATGTCCCCCTGAGCCGGGATTGTATCTCTATGTTGTAACCTTATTGAGATGATGGAATAAAATTTACCCTTTTTCCAAAAAAAAATATATATATATATATATATGTATATGTATATATATATATATATATATGAGGAGAAATATATATTTATACATATAAAGAGGGGTATTTTTGTGTAGGAAGAGTGCAAATATAGTAGTGGGGGTATGGGTAGCCGTGGTAGGGCCTACACCCAATTGGGTCGGGTACTGGGCTAAGATCGGACAGGTTCGGGACCAAGATTTAATTAAATAACAAATTTTAGACCATTTCAATCATGGATGAAATGGAAGCACAAGGGAGATCGATTTCGTGGCACGCAAGTGGCACGCGCACAGTAGGCTCAAAACAGGCCAGGGCCATATATTGGATCGACTGGATTGGACCGATGTCGGGTCCCGAAATTAAATGGAAAATTAAATCAGGTTTTACGGTAGATAATAAATTGGCCTAAATTGAACCGAAAGTTATACGAAGGAAATGAAGCACAAAATGGTGTATCTGAGTGGGAAACGAAGGTCATGGGTGAAGAGCGTCTCGAGTAGATCAAACATGACAAGTTGGTTTCGAGAAAATATCGAGTCTGGTGCTCCTAAATTAAAAGTTATGGTAACGTGCATATGATGATCAAGGAAAAGTGTGGGAATTCAATTAATAATTAAATGGTCTAATATTGACCCGAACTTGCGCGAAGCAAAAAGAGCACAAGGGAACGAGTTCAAGTGGGACATGATATATCAAAATGAAGATAATCTCGTCTACTACAAACTCCAAGAGGAAAGTTTCCAGAGACTGGTATCCCTGATGCTCTAGAATTCCAAGTCACGTCAAAGAACATTTAATGATCAAAATCAATTAAATCGAAATTAATTATCGAGAATAAATTATTTAGAAAATTCGAAAATAAATCCCGAAAATTCAGGGGGCTTACAGGCCGCGCGGAATCGAAGACTTATACATGACATAATGTATGGACGTTGCCTTCCGAAGCTTCTGCTGGCTCAAGCATTGTAATCGAGAGATGAGAGGGAGCAGAGTGACTTGTAAAATGAAAGAGAGCAGAGTGACTTGTAAAATGAGAGAGAGCAGAGTGACTTGTAAAATGAGAGAAAAGTCAGCACGAGAGACTTGTAATCATGGCCTTGCGCCCATTGTAATATCATTGTTCAATATCAATAAAGAGTTCTTTTGAATAACTTGTGTATTGCTTCTAAATTTTTGCTGCATGTTCAATGGTTCTGTTTGGGACTTCTGTGCGACGACTCCGTCGCCGCCGATGTAATCGGCCGTTATGAAACTGCCTTGCACGAGCGCAATCTAGACTCGTGCGCTATCACGCCTTAGCGAGGACGATCGCTCCTACGGGAGCGGGGCGTGACATAATGGTATCAGAGCACGGCTTTACGTCCTTGGACTTCATGTCGATCTCTTAGTTTTGAAAGCTCGTTCATGGAAAAATAAGTTTGCGCTCTCTCTCGAATGTTCCTTGGCATGTCCATACAATAAGCCTAAATATTTTCAAAAGCTCGTGCATGCGTTCAATCGAACGCATCGGTAGGCCATCGTCGAAACGCATCTGTAGGCCTTTGTGCCGAACGGTGTCAACTTGACTTGAATGAGAACACGTGCTAAAGTTAGCAAAGTGGTGTGCGTGCCCAAATAGTCCTACGTCGACATTAGCAAGTGAGCGTGCAAACTCGAATATAGTCCGCACGGGATAGCTATGCACACGGCCTTTTGGCTAAGTTGTGCCGCGTGTCGCGCACCTCGACTTTTTGGTGCAATCGAGTCGCGAGCAATATCAAGTAACGCTCGGTCGGGAACGGAGATACACTTAGAGTGTATATCGATAGGAACGCTATCGAACTAACGCTTAGGCGTACACGGAAGATTGTTTTGGATTTTGAGGAATAGTGTGAACGACTTAGTACGTCGATGCGACGTGAGCGATTACGCTAGAGATTCGTCGAACGAATCAGAAGGATGTCTTAGTGAGTGATGCGAACGTGATTGAGGACTAGATCGGATGGCTCGAATCCTGAGTGGTGTATGGTTTGTCTTGGAAATCATTCGAGCAAGAATTGAGGATTAGAGGCAACGGCGAGTATGCCTGTGAGGCGATGCGATCGCAGCGGAGCCTTAGAACGCGTCACACTTAGTTGGTCGTGACTTCGTATGTCTCGAATGAGATGTCGTTCGGACAACTTGTGAATGGGCAACGCGAGTTAGAAAACTATTCGGAACGATGAATAAAAGTGAATGTCTTGATCGAGGAAGCTCGAGGATGGCACGTGTGATTTTGGATTGAATCGAATGGAATTGTGGTATATCCAGTTCGGGCAATAGCTTCAGTCGCACGACTCGAAATTGGTTGCGAAGGAATATCGTCAGGTTACGCATATTGTCGATGGTATTGAGGCGTATCAAAGATCGATATGCGATAACTCGGGGGTACTCTGACTCGGCGAATTACGATCGTGCAAATGTCATTGTTCCGATGGATGCTATACTCGGGATGTTGAAATGTGTCGAGGAAAAGATAAACTTGGCTCGAGGATTTTCTGGTTGAACGAATGACAAACGGACTATCGAACTGAGATCTTGGCTTGGATGAAAATGAAAATGTTTGGATTTGCTTCGTTGACAACCACAATGTTGACATCTTTGTCTTATGCGAGCGCAACTCCAGCCTCGCACATGCGTCGCGCCGATTAGGGCGATCACTCCGCGTGAGCGCTGGTATGGTGATTCATACAGCGGGGGTGATCGAACTTGCATGGCGTGGCAATTTGTATGTTTTGACTTGTGGTTTGATGCGAAGGTGAACTCGAGAATGATTCAGTGTGCTTGACGATTGAACTTGAGGATTGAGTAGGTCTAATCCGCGTGTATCGAGAATGAATTAGTCTAGACTCAAACAAGAGTTACGTCCCGATGAGAATGATTATTCCGCGGGAGCGTTGCATGGTGATTCATGAACCACCGTGGATAATCGGACTCGCGTGAGATTGGGGCGCAACATATTGTCAAAGCTAGACGACCTCGTGATCGAATACATGAATTGGTTAGAATTGGTGATTTGAATGGATTCGAATACGCGCAACGAATGCATTGATGCGAATAGGTGATCGTGCTCGATGTTTAGAAATCTGAGTGACGCGAGCTTGGGTAGAAAACCCTGTACTATCGACTTTGGTTTGACCCTAGGATTGGGGTAAGTGTTGGCATTATTGTTGGGGAACTATGATTCCAATCCTGACATTGAGTTAGCCTTGAGAAATGGCCTAGCGGTTAGGCGAGACGCCCTGTTTCAAGAGTTAGCAATCGAAAGATTGATATTGAGGATTGGCTTGGATGGATAGAGTGAATCAAAAGTATAAGAATACCCCTCACGAGATTCGGCTGACATGCATATATTTCAGGGACGCCTGAATATGTGCACGATGCGACTCGAGTGAGAATGACGAATTCTCTATCATACGGCTTGGCGGAATGCATGTATTTTGGGGACGCCTGGAATGCGTGCACGATCCCACCAAGTGATACGTTGAATTCAGACGAGACTTGAGGATTGGAAGAGTATCGAGAATTTGGAATCATGTTAGAGGAAGATTTGATAATCGTGCGAGCGTGGCTCGGAATCGAAGAAACGCGTAGGCGCAGTGTGCACGATGAACTATGGTGTACCTCGCTCGACTGTTATAGTTCCGTGTCTAGGTTCGATTAAGTCTTGGCCATAGAAATGGTAGGATGGCTTGCCTTCAGGAAAGTCTCGAGGACGAGACTTGTTCTGAGTGGTGTATGTTGTAGTGCCCCGTCCAGCAAAGTCAATCGGAGGAATCGAAACGCCAACGACGTTCGGACTTAGCCTTGCAACGGCTGGTCGAAGGCTCGATCGGCCGAGGCGACTCCTCGCTCAGGTGGGGTAGTTTCGGTGAAGTCGCCTCATCTTAGCCTTCACTTAATAACTCGCATGTTTTCAACTTGCACAAGTTAGGATTGTTAATAAAAGAGACGCATCCACATAGCTAAGGGAATAATCCCGACCCGTCGGAATATCTTAGAACATGGAAAATGGTCCCACGGTCTGCTTAGAAGTCGGCTCAGCGTGCTTTCAAATGACACTCGATCCTTCGTTCCCGTGGCTTGGGAGAAGGAAGTTGGCTTAAGTTGCCAAGTTGCCACGACACTCGAATTGGCCTAAGTCATAGGCGTCGCCCGCATGAATGCTTAATAAAGCATGCACGGTCCCGTCGTTTTGCCCCAACGCTCGAATTGGCCTAAGTCATAGGCGTCGCCCGCGTGAATGCTTGAAAATGTGCATGCACGGTCCCATCGTCCAAGGCTTGGCATAGCCTCCGCACGTCCCGTGAGTTAAGTCATCTTGCACGGCTTTTGGCTTAAGTCTAGGCACCCGAGAACTTGGTTGTTCAAAGTCAAACGCGTGCACGACACGTTCCGACGACACAAAGCTTGACGCAGCCTTTTCTCGTCAAATTGTTGCAAAGTAAGTTAGGCAAGTTATGTTAAGCTATCAGGAGAAGTAGCAAGCATGGTTTTATGAGCTCTACGGCTGGGTATAACCATATAGTCTCACGATCTTAAGGCCCGTCATATAGAGTATGACTTGGACGGTGGTGTCACATAGAGTTTCAAGTTGGTTCAAGACACGATGGCACGGATTTAGTATTTTAAGGCACGGGCCACGGTTGATTTATTGAGTTTTGGAAAGTGTTTCAATAGTTGTTCTTGAGTTGAGTGAAATGATAGGGTGAGAAAGAAGAATGCTCGCGACTGGGTCGTCGAGGCAAGAAAGAAGAATGCTCGCGACTGGGTCGCCGAGGCAGGGTCTCAGATGTGAGAAGTGTTGAGCTTAGCCCTGAAAGAGATGGTAACACTAGAAGTAGATTGACTGTGTGAGACGTCAGTTTGAGTCGAGTCTTGCATGGTCATTGGACAACTTGTACAAGGTGGAGGTCTTCTCGAGTGATCACCGGGGCGCCGGGATCATGTCGGCCCGGGGGAAGCGAGTTGGCTCAATGAAGGATGCTGGATAACCGCACGGGAGATTCGGCGCTTCCGGGACTAGCTACCCGTGGAAGGGCGGACCGAATCCCCTGAGCCAAGTCCATTATAGCGCTGGGCGCTAGTGACTAGTTCATATAGATGAGTCGGCATGAGCGGCGATCCGCGTAAATGATTTTGGATTGAGTCGAGTATTGAGCGTAGTGTATCAAGGAAGTCGAGTTGAATGTGTGAGTATAGTTGGAACACAAAATGTTGGGCCTAAGATTTGGTTGCAACGTACGCGACGTGCTTCGGCACGAGATGTGGCGTCGAGTCTTATGTTGTCGGCATATAAGTTGCATAGTTTGGATGTGAGTTGTCTCGAGTCTAAGTCAGGAAAGGCCGCAAGGCGGTAGCATGGATAAGTCTTGATAGCGAGGCACGGCCTCAATCTTGAAGCACGAACAAGTCTAAGCAAGGTCTTAAGGCACAAATCAAATCTAGCGGCACGACCAGCACGAGTCGCCCCCATGTCGTCTTTGGCATGAGAATCGTTGGCACGAGAATGGTTTAGAGGCACGTGAAAGTACTGAAGGCCTTGGCACGGCCGAGTTCGCATAAGTTTGCTCCTCGGGAAAGTACTGTCTCGAATAAGTTGAAGTCACGAATCGAGTATGGCACGACCATGCCGTCCCGAGTTGTAGTTCGGTCAAGTACATAAGCGATGAGGCACTGTCTCGATCGAAATACACGTTAACATGATAGCACGACCATGTCGTTGCTCATCGGTTTGGTCGGGCGTCGTTGTCTTAAAACTGATCCTAAGGCAAGACTAGAAAGACAATCGTAAAGGGGCTTGTCTTGCTCAAAAGTAAATGAACGTGTCGGTTTTGTATGGGTGGGCGAGGAGCTCACTCCACCAGTATAGTTGAGTACCGACACCCACACAGTTTTCATGTGCAGGCACAGGTAGAAGCTCGTGGCGCGGAGCTCGCTTGGATGCGTCGAGGCACGGAGTTCCTTGGCGATTCGAAGCGTGCGGCCGCGTGGAATCGAAGACTTATACAGGACATAATGTATGGACGTTGCCTTCCGAAGCTTCTGCTGGCTCAAGCATTGTAATCGAGAGATGAGAGAGAGCAGAGTGACTTGTAAAATGAGAGAGAGCAGAGTGACTTGTAAAATAAGAGATAAGTGAGCACGAGAGACTTGTAATCATGGCCTTGCGCCCATTGTAATATCATTATTCAATATCAATAAAGAGTTCTTTTGAATAACTTGTGTATTGCATATAAATTTTCGCTGCATGTTCAATGGTTCTGCTTGGGACTTCTGTGCGACGACCCCGTCGCCGCCGATGTAATCGGCCGTTATGAAACTGCCTTGCACGAGCGCAATCTAGGCTCGTGCGGCATCACGCCTTAGCGAGGACGATCGCTCCTACGGGAGCGGGACGTGACATAATGGTATCAGAGCACGGCTTTACGTCCTTGGACTTCATGTCGATCTCTTAGTTTTGAAAGCTCGTTCATGGAAAAATAAGTGTGCGCTCTCTCTCGAATGTCCCTCGACATGTCCATACAATATGTCTAAATATTTTTCAAAAGCTCGTGGATGCGTTCAATCGAACGCATCGGTAGGCCATCGTCGAAACGCATCGGTAGGCCATCGTCGAAACGCATCTGTAGGCCTTTGTGCCGAACGGTGTCAACTTGACTTGAATGAAAACACGTGCTAAAGTTAGCAAAGTCGCGTGCGTGCCCAAATAGTCCTACGTCGACATTAGCAAGTGAGCGTGCAAACTCGAATATAGTCCGCACGGGATAGCTATGCACACGGCCTTTTGGCTAAGTTGTGCCGCGTGTCGCGCACCTCGACTTTTTGGTGCAATCGAGTCGCGAGCAATATCAAGTATCGCTCGGTCGGGAACGGAGATACACTTAGAGTGTATATCGATAGGAACGCTATCGAACTAACGCTTAGGCGTACACGGAAGATTGTTTTGGATTTTGAGGAATAGTGCAAACGACTCAGTACGTCGATGCGACGTTAGCGATTATGCTAGAGATTCGTCAAACGAATCAGAAGGATGTCTTAGCGAGTGATGCGAACGTGATTGAGGACTAGATCGGATGGCTCGAATCCTGAGTGGTGTATGGTTTGTCTTGGAAATCATTCGAGCAAGAATCGAGGATTAGAGGTAACGACGAGTATGCCGGCGAGGCGATGCGATCGCAGCGGAGCCTTAGAACGCGTCACGCTTAGTTGGTCGTGACTTCGTATGTCTCGAATGAGATGTCGTTCGGACAACTTGTGAATGGGCAACGCGAGTTTGAAAACTATTCGGAACGATGAATAAAAGTGAATGTCTTGATCGAGGAAGCTCGAGGATGGCACGTGTGATTTTGGATTGAATCAAATGGAATTGTGGTATATCCAGTTCGGACAATAGCTTCAGTCGCACGACTCGAAATTGGTTGCGAAGGAATATCGTCAGGTTACGCATATCGTCGATGGTATTGAGGCATATCAAAGATCGATATGCGATAACTCGGGGTTACTCTGACTCAGCGAATGACAATCGTGCAAATGTCATTGTTCCGATGGATGCTATACTCGGGATGTTGAAATGTGTCGAGGAAAAGATAAACTTGGCTCGAGGATTTTCTGGTTGAACGAATGACAAACGGACTATCGAACTGAGATCTTGGCTTGGATGAAAATGAAAATGTTTGGATTTGCTTCGTTGACAACCACAATATTGACATCTTTGTCTTATGCGAGCGCAACTCCAGCCTTGCACATGCGTCGCGCCGATTAGGGCGATCACTCCGCGTGAGCGCTGGTATGGTGATTCATACAGCGGGAGTGATCGAACTTGCATGGCGTGACAATTTGTATGTTTCGACTTGTGGTTTGATGCGAAGGTGAACTCGAGAATGATTCAGTGTGCTTGACGATTGAACTTGAGGATTGAGTAGGTCGAATCCGCGTATCGAGAATGAATTAGTCTAGACTCAAACAAGAGTTACGCCCCGATGAGAATGATTATTCCGCGGGAGCGTTGCATGGTGATTCATGAGCCACCGTGGATAATCGGACTCGCGTGAGATTGGGGCGCAACATATTGTCAAAGCTAGACGACCTCCTTATCGAATACATGAATTGGTTAGAATTGGTGATTTGAATGGATTCGAATATGCGCAACGAATGCATTGATGCGAATAGGTGATCGTGCTCGATGTTTAGAAATCTGAGTGACGCGAGCTTGGGTAGAAAACCCCGTACTATCGACTTTGGTTTGACCCTAGGATTGGGGTAAGTGTTGGCATTATTGTTGGGGAACTATGATTCCAATCCTGACATTGACTTAGCCTTGAGAAATGGCCTAGCGGTTAGGCGAGACGCCCTGTTTCAAGAGTTAGCAATCGAAAGATTGATATTGAGGATTGGCATGGGTGGATAGAGTGAATCAAAAGTATAAGAATACCCCTCACGAGATTCGGCTGACATGCATATATTTCAGGGACGCCTGAATATGTGCACGATGCGACTCGAGTGAGAATGACGAATTCTCTATCATGCGGCTTAGCTGAATGCATGTATTTTGGGGACGCCTGGAATGCGTGCACGATCCCACCAAGTGATACGTTGAATTCGAACGAGACTTGAGGATTGGAAGAGTGTCAAGAATTTGGAATCGTGTTAGAGGAAGACTTGATAATCGTGCGAGCGTGGCTCGGAATCGAAGAAACGCGTAGGCGCAGTGTGCACGATGAACTATGGCGTACCTCGCTCGACTGTTATAGTTTCGTGTCTAGGCTCGATTAAGTCTTGGCCATAGAAAGAGTAGGATGGCTTGCCTTCTGGAAAGTCTCGAGGACGAGACTTGTTCTGAGTGGTGTATGTTGTAGTGCCCCGTCCCGCAAAGTCAATCGGAGGAATCGAAACGCCAACGACGTTCGGACTTAGCCTTGCAACGGCTGCTCGAAGGCTCGCTCGGCCGAGGCGACTCCTCGCTCAGGTGGGGTAGTTTCGGTGAACTCGTCTCATCTTAGCCTTCACTTAATAACTCGCATGTTTTCAACTTGCACAAGTTAGGATTGTTAATAAAAGAGACGCATCCACACAGCTAAGGGAATAATCCCGACCCGTCGGAATGTCTTAGAACATGGAAAATTGTCCCACGGTCTGCTTAGAAGTCGGCTCAGCGTGCTTTCGAATGACACTCGATCCTTCGTTCCCGTGGCTTGGGAGAAGAAAGTTGGCTTAAGTTGCCAAGTTGCCACGACACTCGAATTGGCCTAAGTCATAGGCGTCGTCCGCATGAATGCTTAATAAAGCATGCACGGTCCCGTCGTTTTGCCCCAACGCTCGAATTGGCCTAAGTCATAGGCGTCGCCCTCGTGATTACTTGAAAATGCATGCACGGTCCCATCGTCCAAGGCTTGGCATAGCCTCCGCACGTCCCGTGAGTTAAGTCATCTTGCACGGCTTTTGGCTTAAGTCTAGGCACCCGAAAACTTGGTTGTTCAAAGTCAAACGCGTGCACGGCACGTTCCCACGACGCAAAGCTTGACGCAGCCTTTGCTCGTCAAGTTGTTGCAAAGTAAGTTAGGCAAGTTATGTTAAGCTATCAGGAGAAGTAGCAAGCACGGTTTTATGAGCTCTACGGCTGGGTATAACCACATAGTCTCACGATCGTAAGGTCCGTCATATAGAGTATGACTTGGGCGGTGGTGTCACATAGAGTTTCAAGTTGGTTCAAGACACGATGGCACGGACTTAGTATTTTAAGGCACCGGCCACGGTTGATTTATTGAGTTTTGGAAAGTGTTTCAATAGTTGTTCTTGAGTTGAGTGAAATGATAGGGCAAAAAAGAAGAATGCTCGCGACTGGGTCGTCGAGGCAAGAAAGAAGAATGCTCGCGATTGGGTCTCCGAGGCAAGGTCTCAAATGTGAGAAGTGTTGAACTTAACCCTGAAAGATATGATAATACTAGAAGTAGATTGACTGTGTGAGACGTCAGTTTGAGTCGAGTCTTGCATGGTCATTGGACAACTTGTACAAGGTGGAGGTCTTCTCGAGGGATCACCGGGGCGCCGGGATCATGTCGGCCCGGGGGAAGCGAGTTGGCTCAAAGAAGGATGCTGGATAACCGCATGGGAGATTCGGCGCTTCCGGGGCTAGCTACCCGTGGAAGGGCGGACCGAATCCCCTGAGCCAAGTCCATTATAGCGCTGGGCGCTAGTGACTAGTTCATATAGTTGAGTCGGCATGAGCGGCGATCCGCGTAAATGCCTTTGGATTGAGTCGAGTATTGAGCGTAGTGTATCAAGGAAGTCGAGTTGAATGTGTGAGTATAGTTGGAACACAAAATGTTAGGCCTAAGATTTGGTTGCAACGTAGGCGACGTGCTTCGGCACGAGATGTGGCGTCGAGTGTTATGTTGTCGGCATATAAGTTGCATAGTTTGGATGTGAGTTGTCTCGAGTCTAAGTCAGGAAAGGCCGCAAGGCGGTAGCATGGATAAGTCTTGATAGCGAGGCACGGCCTCAATCTTGAAGCACGAACAAGTCTAAGCAAGGTCTTAAGGCACAAATCAAATCTAGCGGCACGACCAGCACGAGTCGCCCCCATGTCGTCTTTGGCATGAGAATCGTTGGCACGAGAATGGTTTAGAGGCACGTGAAAGTACTGAAGGTCTTGGCACGGCCGAGTTCGCATAAGTTTGCTCCTCGGCAAAGCACTGTCTCGAATAAGTTGAAGTCACGAATCGAGTATGGCACGAACCTGCCGTCCCGAGTTGTAGTTCGGTCAAGTACATAAGCGATGAGGCACTGCCTCGATCGAAATACACGTTAACATGATAGCACGACCATGTCGTTGCTCATCGGTTTGGTCGGGCGTCGTTGTCTTAAAACTGATCCTAAGGCAAGACTAGAAAGACAATCGTAAAGGGGCTTGTATTGCTCAAAAGTAAATGAACGTGTCGGTTTTGTATGGGTGGGCGAGGAGCTCACCCCACTAGTATAGTTGAGTACCGACACCCACACAGTTTTCATGTGCAGGCACAGGTAGAAGCTCGTGGCGTGGAGCTCGCTTGGATGCGTCGAGGCACGGAGTTCCTTGGCGATTCGAAGCGTGCGGCCGCGTGGAATCGAAGACTTATACATGACATAATGTATGGACGTTGCCTTCCGAAGCTTCTGCTGGCTCAAGCATTGTAATCGAGAGATGAGAGAGAGCAGAGTGACTTGTAAAATGAGAGAGCAGAGTGACTTGTAAAATAAGAGAAAAGTGAGCACGAGAGACTTGTAATCATGGCCTTGCGCCCATTGTAATATCATTGTTCAATATCAATAAAGAGTTCTTTTGAATAACTTGTGTATTGCATATAAATTTTTGCTGCATGTTCAATGGTTCTGCTTGGGACTTCTGTGCGACGACCCCGTCGCCGCCGATGTAATCGGCCGTTATGAAACTGCCTTGCACGAGCGCAATCTAGGCTCGTGCGGCATCACGCCTTAGCGAGGACGATCGCTCCTACGGGAGCGGGGCGTGACATAATGGTATCAGAGCACGGCTTTACGTCCTTGGACTTCTTGTCGGTCTCTTAGTTTTGAAAGCTCGTTCATGGAAAAATAAGTGTGCGCTCTCTCTCGAATGTCCCTCGACATGTCCATACAATATGTCTAAATATTTTTCAAAAGCTCGTGGATGCGTTCAATCGAACGCATCGGTAGGCCATCGTCGAAACGCATCGGTAGGCCATCGTCGAAACGCATCTGTAGGCCTTTGTGCCGAACGGTGTCAACTTGACTTGAAGGAAAACACGTGCTAAAGTTAGCAAAGTCGCGTGCGTGCCCAAATAGTCCTACGTCGACATTAGTAAGTGAGCGTGCAAACTCGAATATAGTCCGCACGGGATAGCTATGCACACGGCCTTTTGGCTAAGTTGTGCCGCGTGTCGCGCACCTCGACTTTTTGGTGCAATCGAGTCGCGAGCAATATCAAGTATCGCTCGGTCGGGAACGGAGATACACTTAGAGTGTATATCGATAGGAACGCTATCGAACTAACGCTTAGGCGTACACGGAAGATTGTTTTGGATTTTGAGGAATAGTGCAAACGACTCAGTACGTCGATGCGACGTGAGCGATTACGCTAGAGATTCGTCGAACGAATCAGAAGGATGTCTTAGCGAGTGATGCGAACGTGATTGAGGACTAGATCGGATGGCTCGAATCCTGAGTGGTGTATGGTTTGTCTTGGAAATCATTCGAGCAAGAATCGAGGATTAGAGGTAACGACGAGTATGCCGGCGAGGCGATGCGATCGCAGCGGAGGCTTAGAACGCGTCACGCTTAGTTGGTCGTGACTTCGTATGTCTCGAATGAGATGTCGTTCGGACAACTTGTGAATGGGCAACGCGAGTTTGAAAACTATTCGGAACGATGAATAAAAGTGAATGTCTTGATCGAGGAAGCTCGAGGATGGCACGTGTGATTTTGGATTGAATCAAATGGAATTGTGGTATATCCAGTTCGGACAATAGCTTCAGTCGCACGACTCGAAATTGGTTGCGAAGGAATATCGTCAGGTTACGCATATCGTCGATGGTATTGAGGCATATCAAAGATCGATATGCGATAACTCGGGGTTACTCTGACTCAGCGAATGACAATCGTGCAAATGTCATTGTTCCGATGGATGCTATACTCGGGATGTTGAAATGTGTCGAGAAAAAGATAAACTTGGCTCGAGGATTTTCTGGTTGAACGAATGACAAACGGACTATCGAAGTGAGATCTTGGCTTGGATGAAAATGAAAATGTTTGGATTTGCTTCGTTGACAACCACAATATTGACATCTTTGTCTTATGCGAGCGCAACTCCAGCCTCGCACATGCGTCGCGCCGATTAGGGCGATCACTCCGCGTGAGCGCTGGTATGGTGATTCATACAGCCGGAGTGATCGAACTTGCTTGGCGTGACAATTTGTATGTTTCGACTTGTGGTTTGATGCGAAGGTGAACTCGAGAATGATTCAGTGTGCTTGACGATTGAACTTGAGGATTGAGTAGGTCCAATCCGCGTATCGAGAATGAATTAGTCTAGACTCAAACAAGAGTTACGCTCCGATGAGAATGATTATTCCGCGGGAGCGTTGCATGGTGATTCATGAACCACCGTGGATAATCGGACTCGCGTGAGATTGGGGCGCAACATATTGTCAAAGCTAGACGACCTCGTGATCGAATACATGAATTGGTTAGAATTGGTGATTTGAATGGATTCGAATACGCGCAACGAATGCATTGATGCGAATAGGTGATCGTGCTCGATGTTTAGAAATCTGAGTGACGCGAGCTTGGGTAGAAAACCCCGTACTATCGACTTTGGTTTGACCATAGGATTGGGGTAAGTGTTGGCATTATTGTTGGGGAACTATGATTCCAATCCTGACATTGACTTAGCCTTGAGAAATGGCCTAGCGGTTAGGCGAGACGCCCTGTTTCAAGAGTTAGTAATCGAAAGATTGATATTGAGGATTGGCATGGATGGATAGAGTGAATCAAAAGTATAAGAATACCCCTCACGAGATTCGGCTGACATGCATATATTTCAGGGACGCCTGAATATGTGCACGATGCGACTCGAGTGAGAATGACGAATTCTCTATCATGCGGCTTGGCTGAATGCATGTAATTTGCGGACGCCTGGAATGCGTGCACGATCCCACCAAGTGATACGTTGAATTCAAACGAGACGTGAGGATTGGAAGAGTGTCGAGAATTTGTAATCGTGTTAGAGGAAGATTTGATAATCGTGCGAGCGTGGCTCGGAATCGAAGAAACGCGTAGGTGCAGTGTGCACGATGAACTATGGCGTGCCTCGCTCGACTGTTATAGTTCAGTGTCTAGGCTCGATTAAGTCTTGGCCATAGAAATGGTAGGATGGCTTGCCTTCAGGAAAGTCTCGAGGACGAGACTTGTTCTGAGTGGTGTATATTGTAGTGCCCCGTCCTGCAAAGTTAATCGGAGGAATCGAAACGCCAACGGCGTTCGGACTTAGCCTTGCAACGGCTGCTCGAAGGCTCGCTCGGCCGAGGCGACTCCTCGCTCAGGTGGGGTAGTTTCGGTGAACTCGCCTCATCTTAGCCTTCACTTAATAACTCGCATGTTTTCAACTTGCACAAGTTAGGATTGTTAATAAAAGAGACGCATCCACATAGCTAAGGGAATAATCCCGACCCGTCGGAATGTCTTAGAACATGGAAAATGGTCCCACGGTCTGCTTAGAAGTCTGCTCAGCGTGCTTTCAAATGATACTCGATCCTTCGTTCCCGTGGCTTGGGAGAAGGAAGTTGGCTTAAGTTGCCAAGTTGCCACGACACTCGAATTGGCCTAAGTCATAGGCGTCGCCCGCATGAATGCTTAATAAAACATGCACGGTCCCGTCGTTTTGCCCCAACGCTCGAATTAGCCTAAGTCATAGGCGTCGCTCGCGTGAATGCTTGAAAATGCATGCACGGTCCCATCGTCCAAGGCTTGGCATAGCCTCCGCACGTCCCGTGAGTTTAGTCATCTTGCACGGCTTTTGGCTTAAGTCTAGGCACCCGAGAACTTGGTTGTTCAAAGTCAAACGCGTGCACGGCACGTTCCGACGACGCAAAGCTTGACGCAGCCTTTTCTTGTCTAATTGTTGCAAAGTTAGGCAAGTTATGTTAAGCTATCAGGAGAAGTAGCAAGCACGGTTTTATGAGCTCTACGGCTGGGTATAACCACATAGTCTCACGATCGTAAGGCCCGTCATATAGAGTATGACTTGGACGGTGGTGTCACATAGAGTTTCAAGTTGGTTCAAGACACGATGGCACGGACTTAGTATTTTAAGGCACGGGCCACGGTTGATTTATTGAGTTTTGGAAAGTGGTTCAATAGTTGTTCTTGAGTTGAGTGAAATGATAGGGCGAGAAAGAAGAATTCTCGCGACTGGGTCGTCGAGGCAAGAAAGAAGAATGCTCGCGACTGGGTCGTCGAGGCAAGAAAGAAGAATGCTCGCGACTGGGTCGCCGAGGCAAGGTCTCAGATGTGAGAAGTGTTGAACTTAGCCCTGAAAGAGATGGTAACACTAGAAGTAGATTGACTGTGTGAGACGTCAGTTTGAGTCGAGTCTTGCATGGTCATTGGACAACTTGTACAAGGTGGAGGTCTTCTCGAGTGATCACCGGGGCGCCGGGATCATGTCGGCCCGGGGGGAGCGAGTTGGCTCAAAGAAGGATGCTGCATAACCGCACGGGAGATTCGGCACTTCCGGGACTAGCTACTCGTAGAAGGGCAGACCGAATCCCCTGAGCCAAGTCCATTACAGCGCTGGGCGCTAGTGACTAGTTCATATAGATGAGTCGGCATGAGCGGCGATCCGCGTAAATGCCTTTGGATTGAGTCGAGTATTGAGCGTAATGTATCAAGGAAGTCGAGTTTAATGTGTGAGTATAGTTGGAACACAAAATATTGAGCCTAAGATTTGGTTGCAATGTAGGCGACGTGCTTCGGCACGAGATGTGGCGTCGAGTCTTATGTTGTCGGCATATAAGTTGCATAGTTTGGATGTGAGTTGTCTCGAGTTTAAGTCAGGAAAGGCCGCAAGACGGTAGCATGGATAAGTCTTGATAGCGAGGCACGACCTCAATCTTGAAGCACGAACAAGTCTAAGCAAGGTCTTAAGGCACAAATCAAGTCTAGCGGCACGACCAGCACGAGTCGCCCCCTTGTCGTCTTTGGCATGAGAATCGTTGGCACGAGAATGGTTTAGAGGCATGTGAAAGTACTGAAGGTCTTGGCACGGCCGAGTTCGCATAAATTTGCTCCTCGGGAAAGCACTGTCTCGAATAAGTTGAAGTCACGAACAGAGTATGGCACGACCCTGCCGTCCGGAGTTGTAGTTCGGTCAAGTACATAAGTGATGAGGCACTGCCTCGATCGAAATACACGTTAACATGATAGCACGACCATGTCGTTGCTCATCGGTTTGGTCGGACGTCGTTGTCTTAAAACTGATCCTAAGGCAAGACTAAAAAGACAATCGTAAAGGGACTTGTATTACTCAAAAGTAAATGAACGTGTCGGTTTTGTATGGGTGGGCGAGGAGCTCACTCCACCAGTACAGTTGAGTACCGACACCCACACAATTTTCATGTGCAGGCACCGGTTGAAGCTCGTGGCGCGCAGCTCGCTTGGATGTGTCGAGGTACGGAGTTCCTTGGCGATTCGAAGCGTGCGGCCGCGTGGAATCGAAGACTTATACAGGACATAATGTATGGACGTTGCCTTCCGAAGCTTCCGCTGGCTCAAGTATTGTAATCGAGAGATGAGAGAGAGCAGAGTGACTTGTAAAATGAGAGAAAAGTGAGCACGAGAGACTTGTAATCATGGCCTTGCGCCCATTGTAATATCATTGTTCAATATCAATAAAGAGTTCTTTTGAATAACTTGTGTATTGCTTCTAAATTTCCGTTGCATGTTCAATGGTTCTGCTTGGGACTTCTGTGCGACGACTCCATCGCCGCCGATGTAATCGGTCGTTATGAAACTGCCTTGCACGAGCGCAATCTAGGCTCCACGCCTTAGCGAGGACGATCGCTCCTACGGGAGCGGGGCGTGACATAATGGTATCAGAGCACGGCTTTACGTCCTTGGACTTCATGTCGATCTCTTAGGTTTAAAAGCTCGTTCATGGAAAAATACGTTTGCGCTCTCTCGAATGTCCCTCGGCATGTCCATACAATAAGTCTAAATATTTTCAAAAGCTCGTCCATGCGTTGAATCGAACGCATCGGTAGGCCATCGTCGAAACGCATCTGTAGGCCTTTATGCCGAACGGTGTCAACTTGACTTGAATGAGAACACGTGCTAAAGTTAGCAAAGTCGCGTGCGTGCCCAAATAGTCCTACGTCGACATTAGCAAGTGAGCGTGCAAACTCGAATATAGTCCGCACGGGATAGCTATGCACACGGCCTTTTGGCTAAGTTGTGCCGCGTGTCGCGCACCTCGACTTTTTGGTGCAATCGAGTCGCGAGCAATATCAAGTATCGCTCGGTCGGGAGCGGAGATACACTTAGAGTGTATATCGATAGGAACGCTATCGAACTAACGCTTAGGCGTACACGGAAGATTGTTTTGGATTTTGAGGAATAGTGCGAACGACTTAGTACGTCGATGCGACGTAAGCGATTACGTTAGAGATACGTCAAACGAATCAGAATGATGTCTTAGCGAGTGATGCGAACGTGATTGAGCACTAGATCGGATGGCTCGAATCCTGAGTGGTGTATGGTTTGTCTTGGAAATCATTCGAGCAAGAATTGAGGATTAGAGGTAACGGCGAGTATGCCGGCGAGGCGATGCGATCGCAGCGGAGCCTTATAACGCGTCACGCTTAGTTGGTCGTGACTTCGTATGTCTCGAATGAGATGTCGTTCGGACAACTTGTGAATGGGCAACGCGAGTTAGAAAACGAATCGGAACGATGAATAAAAGTGAATGTCTTGATCGAGGAAGCTCGAGGATGGAATGTGTGATTTTGGATTGAATCGAATGGAATTGTGGTATATCCAGTTCGGACAATAGCTTCAGTCGCACAACTCGAAATTGGTTGCGAAGTAATATCGTCAGGTTACGCATATCGTCGATGGTATTGAGGCGTATCAAAGATCGATATGCGATAACTCGGGGGTACTCTGACTCGGCGAATGACGATCGTGCAAATGTCATTGTTCCGATGGATGCTCGGGATGTTGAAATGTGTCGAGGAAAAGATAAACTTGGCTCGAGGATTTTCTGGTTGAACGAATGACAAACGGACTATCGAACTGAGATCTTGGCTTGGATGAAAATGAAAATGTTTGGATTTGCTTCGTTGACAACCACAATGTGCTTGACGATTGAACTTGAGGATTGAGTTGGTCTAATCCGCGTGTATCGAGAATGAATTAGTCTAGACTCAAACAAGAGTTACGTCCCGATGAGAATGATTATTCCGCGGGAGCGTTGCATGGTGATTCATGAACCACCGTGGATAATCGGACTCGCGTGAGATTGGGGCGCAACATATTGTCAAAGCTAGACGACCTCGTGATCGAATACATGAATTGGTTAGAATTGGTGATTTGAATGGATTCGAATACGCGCAACGAATGCATTGATGCGAATAGGTGATCGTGCTCGATGTTTAGAAATCTGAGTGACGCGAGCTTGGGTAGAAAACCCTGTACTATCGACTTTGGTTTGACCCTAGGATTGGGGTAAGTGTTGGCATTATTGTTGGGGAACTATGATTCCAATCCTGACATCGAGTTAGCCTTAAGAAATGGCCTAGCGGTTAGGCGAGACGTCCTGTTTCAAGAGTTAGCAATCGAAAGATTGATATTGAGGATTGGCTTGGATGGATAGAGTGAATCAAAAGTATAAGAATACCCCTCACGAGATTCGGCTGACATGCATATATTTCAGGGACGCCTGAATATGTGCACGATGCGACTCGAGTGAGAATGACGAATTCTCTGTCATGCGGCTTGGCGGAATACATGTATTTTGGGGACGCCTGGAATGCGTGCACGATCCCACCAAGTGATACGTTGAATTCAAACGAGACTTGAGGATTGGAAGAGTGTCGAGAATTTGGAATCGTGTTAGAGGAAGATTTGATAATCGTGCGAGCGTGGCTCGGAATCGAAGAAACGCGTAGGCGCAGTGTGCACGATGAACTATGGTGTACCTCGCTCGACTATTATAGTTCCGTGTCTAGGCTTGATTAAGTCTTGGCCATAGAAATGGTAGGATGGCTTGCCTTCAGGAAAGTCTCGAGGACGAGACTTGTTCTGAGTGGTGTATGTTGTAGTGCCCCGTCAAGCAAAGTCAATCGGAGGAATCGAAACGCCAACGGCGTTCGGACTTAGCCTTGCAACGGCTGCTCGAAGGCTCGCTCGGCCGAGGCGACTCCTCGCTCAGGTGGGGTAGTTTCGGTGAACTCGTCTCATCTTAGCCTTCACTTAATAACTCGCATGTTTTCAACTTGCACAAGTTAGGATTGTTAATAAAAGAGACGCATCCACACAGCTAAGGGAATAATCCCGACCCGTCGGAATGTCTTAGAACATGGAAAATGGTCCCACGGTCTGCTTAGAAGTCGGCTCAGCGTGCTTTCGAATGACACTCGATCCTTCGTTCCCGTGGCTTGGGAGAAGGAAGTTGGCTTAAGTTGCGAAGTTGCCACAACACTCGAATTGGCCTAAGTCATAGGCGTCGTCCGCATGAATGCTTAATTAAGCATGCACGGTCCCGTCGTTTTGCCCCAACGCTCGAATTGGCCTAAGTCATAGGCGTCGCCCGCGTGAATACTTGAAAATGCATGCACGGTCCCATCGTCCAAGGCTTGGCATAGCGTCCGCACGTCCCGTGAGTTAAGTCATCTTGCACGGCTTTTGGCTTAAGTCTAGGCACCCGAAAACTTGGTTGTTCAAAGTCAAACGCGTGCACGGCACGTTCCCACGACGCAAAGCTTGACGCTGCCTTTGCTCGTCAAGTTGTTGCAAAGTAAGTTAGGCAAGTTATGTTAAGCTATCAGGAGAAGTAGCAAGCACGATTTTATGAGCTCTACGGCTGGGTATAACCACATAGTCTCACGATCGTAAGGCCCGTCATATAGAGTATGACTTGGGCGGTGGTGTCACATAGAGTTTTAAGTTGGTTCAAGACACGATGGCACGGACTTAGTATTTTAAGGCACCGGCCACGGTTGATTTATTGAGTTTTGGAAAGTGTTTCAATAGTTGTTCTTGAGTTGAGTGAAATGATAGGGCAAAAAAGAAGAATGCTCGCGACTGGTCGTCGAGGCAAGAAAGAAGAATGCTCGCGATTGGGTCGTCGAGGCAGGGTCTCAGATGTGAGAAGTGTTGAGCTTAGCCCTGAAAGAGATGGTAACACTAGAAGTAGATTGACTGTGTGAGACGTCAGTTTGAGTCGAGTCTTGCATGGTCATTGGACAACTTGTACAAGGTGGAGGTCTTCTCGAGTGATCACCGGGACGCCGGGATCATGTCGGCCCGGGGGAAGCGAGTTGGCTTAAAGAAGGATGCTGGATAACCGCACGGGAGATTCGGCGCTCCGGGACTAGCTACCCGTGGAAGGGCGGAACGAATCCCCTGAGCCAAGTCCATTATAGCGCTGGGCGCTAGTGACTAGTTCATATAGTTGAGTCGGCATGAGCGGCGATCCGCGTAAATGCCTTTGGATTGAGTCGAGTATTGAGCGTAGTGTATCAAGGAAGTCGAGTTGAATGTGTGAGTATAGTTGGAACACAAAATGTTGGGCCTAAGATTTGGTTGTAACGTAGGCGACGTGCTTCGGCACGAGATGTGGCGTCGAGTCTTATGTTGTCGGCATATAAGTTGCATAGTTTGGATGTGAGTTGTCTCGAGTCTAAGTCAGGAAAGGCCGCAAGGCGGTAGCATGGATAAGTCTTGATAGCGAGGCACGGCCTCAATCTTGAAGCACGAACAAGTCTAAGCAAGGTCTTAAGGCACAAATCAAATCTAGCGGCACGACCAGCACGAGTCGCCCCCATGTCGTCTTTGGCATGAGAATCGTTGGCACGAGAATGGTTTAGAGGCACGTGAAAGTACTGAAGGCCTTGGCACGGCCGAGTTCGCATAAGTTTGCTCGTCGGGAAAGCACTGTCTCGAATAAGTTGAAGTCACGAATAGAGTATGGCACGAACCTTCCGTCCCGAGTTGTAGTTCGGTCAAGTACATAAGCGATGAGGCACTGTCTCGATCGAAATACACGTTAACATGATAGCACGACCATGTCGTTGCTCATCGGTTTGGTCGGACGTCGTTGTCTTAAAACTGATCCTAAGGCAAGACTAGAAAGACAATCGTAAAGGGACTTGTATTGCTCAAAAGTAAATGAACGTGTCGGTTTTGTATGGGTGGGCGAGGAGCTCACTCCACCAGTACAGTTGAGTACCGACACCCACACAGTTTTCATGTGCAGGCACAGGTAGAAGCTCGTGGCGCGGAGCTCGCTTGGATGCGTCGAGGCACGGAGTTCCTTGGCGATTCGAAGCGTGCGGCCGCGTGGAATCGAAGACTTATACAGGACATAATGTATGGACGTTGCCTTCCGAAGCTTCCGCTGGCTCAAGCATTGTAATCGAGAGGTGAGAGAGAGCAGAGTGACTTGTAAAATGAGAGAGAGCAGAGTGACTTGTAAAATAAGAGAAAAGTGAGCACGAGAGACTTGTAATCATGGCCTTGCGCCCATTGTAATATCATTGTTCAATATCAATAAAGAGTTCTTTTGAATAACTTGTGTATTGCATATAAATTTTCGCTGCATGTTCAATGGTTCTGCTTGGGACTTCTGTGCGACGACCCCGTCGCCGCCGATGTAATCGGCCGTTATGAAACTGCCTTGCACGAGCGCAATCTAGGCTCGTACGGCATCACGCCTTAGCGAGGACGATCGCTCCTACGGGAGCGGGGCGTGACATAATGGTATCAGAGCACGGCTTTACGTCCTTGGACTTCATGTCGATCTCTTAGTTTTGAAAGCTCGTTCATGGAAAAATAAGTGTGCGCTCTCTCGAATGTCCCTCGACATGTCCATACAATATGTCTAAATATTTTCAAAAGCTCGTGCTTGCGTTCAATCGAACGCATCGGTAGGCCATCGTCGAAACGCATCGGTAGGCCATCGTCGAAACGCATCTGTAGGCCTTTGTTCCGAACGGTGTCAACTTGACTTGAATGAAAACACGTGCTAAAGTTAGCAAAGTCGCGTGCGTGCCCAAATAGTCCTACGTCGACATTAGCAAGTGAGCGTGCAAACTCGAATATAGTCCGTACGGGATAGCTATGCACACGGCCTTTTGGCTAAGTTGTGCCGCGTGTCGCGCACCTCGACTTTTTGGTGCAATCGAGTCGCGAGCATATCAAGTATCGCTCGGTCGGGAACAGAGATACACTTAGAGTGTATATCGATAGGAACGCTATCGAACTAATGCTTAGGCGTACACGGAAGATTGTTTTGGATTTTGAGGAATAGTGCAAACGACTCAGTACGTCGATGCGACGTGAGCGATTACGCTAGGGATTCGTCGAACGAATCAGAAGGATGTCTTAGCGAGTGATGCGAACGTGATTGAGGACTAGATCGGATGGCTCGAATCCTGAGTGGTGTATGGTTTGTCTTGGAAATCATTCGAGCAAGAATTGAGGATTAGAGGTAACGACGAGTATGCCGGCGAGGCGATGCGATCGCAGCGGAGCCTTAGAACGCGTCACGCTTAGTTGGTCGTGACTTCGTATGTCTCGAATGAGATGTCGTTCGGACAACTTGTGAATGGGCAACGCGAGTTAGAAAACTATTCGGAACGATGAATAAAAGTGAATGTCTTGATCGAGGAAGCACGAGGATGGCACGTGTGATTTTGGATTGAATCAAATGGAATTGTGGTATATCCAGTTCGGACAATAGCTTCAGTCGCACGACTCGATATTGGTTGCGAAGGAATATCGTCAGGTTACGCATATCGTCGATGGTATTGAGGCATATCAAAGATCGATATGCGATAACTCGGGGGTACTCTGACTCAGCGAATGACGATCGTGCAAATGTCATTGTTCCGATGGATGCTATACTCGAGATGTTGAAATGTGTCGAGGAAAAGATAAACTTGGCTCGAGGATTTTCTGGTTGAACGAATGACAAACGGACTATCGAACTGAGATCTTGGCTTGGATGAAAATGAAAATGTTTGGATTTGCTTCGTTGACAACCACAATATTGACATCTTTGTCTTATGCGAGCGCAACTCCAGCCTCGCACATGCGTCGCGCCGATTAGGGCGATCACTCCGCGTGAGCGCTGGTATGGTGATTCATACAGCGGGAGTGATCGAACTTGCATGGCGTGACAATTTGTATGTTTTGACTTGTGGTTTGATGCGAAGGTGAACTCGAGAATGATTCAGTGTGCTTGACGATTGAACTTGAGGATTGAGTAGGTCCAATCCGCGTATCGAGAATGAATTAGTCTAGACTCAAACAAGAGTTACGTCCCGATGAGAATGATTATTCCGCGGGAGCGTTGCATGGTGATTCATGAACCACCGTGGATAATCGGACTCGCGTGAGATTGGGGCGCAGCATATTGTCAAAGCTAGACGACCTCGTGATCGAATACATGAATTGGTTAGAATTGGTGATTTGAATGGATTCGAATACGCGCAACGAATGCATTGATGCGAATAGGTGATCGTGCTCGATGTTTAGAAATCTGAGTGACGCGAGCTTGGGTAGAAAATCCCGTACTATCGACTTTGGTTTGACCCTAGGATTGGGGTAAGTGTTGGCATTATTGTTGGGGAACTATGATTCCAATCCTGACATTGACTTAGCCTTGAGAAATGGCCTAGCGGTTAGGCGAGACGCCCTGTTTCAAGAGTTAGTAATCGAAAGATTGATATTGAGGATTGGCATGGATGGATAGAGTGAATCAAAGGTATAAGAATACCCCTCACGAGATTCGGCTAACATGCATATATTTCAGGGACGCCTGAATATGTGCACGATGCGACTCGAGTGAGAATGACGAATTCTCTATCATGCGGCTTGGCTGAATGCATGTAATTTGCGGACGCCTGGAATGCGTGCACGATCCCACCAAGTGATACGTTGAATTCAAACGAGACTTGAGGATTGGAAGAGTGTCGAGAATTTGTAATCGTGTTAGAGGAAGATTTGATAATCGTGCGAGCGTGGCTCGGAATCGAAGAAACGCGTAGGCGCAGTGTGCACGATGAACTATGGCGTACCTCGCTCGACTGTTATAGTTCAGTGTCTAGGCTCGATTAAGTCTTGGCCATAGAAATGGTAGGATGGCTTGTCTTCAGGAAAGTCTCGAGGACGAGACTTGTTCTGAGTGGTGTATGTTGTAGTGCCCCGTCCCGCAAAGTTAATCGGAGGAATCGAAACGCCATCGGCGTTCGGACTTAGCCTTGCAACGGCTGCTCGAAGGCTCGCTCGGCCGAGGCGACTCCTCGCTCAGGTGGGGTAGTTTCGGTGAACTCGCCTCATCTTAGCCTTCACTTAATAACTCGCATGTTTTCAACTTGCACAAGTTAGGATTGTTAATAAAAGAGACGCATCCACATAGCTAAGGGAATAATCCCGATCCGTCGGAATGTCTTAGAACATGGAAAATGGTCCCACGGTTTGCTTAGAAGTCGGCTCAGCGTGCTTTCAAATGATACTCGATCCTTCGTTCCCGTGGCTTGGGAGAAGGAAGTTGGCTTAAGTTGCCAAGTTGCCACGACACTCGAATTGGCCTAATTCGTAGGCGTCGCCCGCATGAATGCTTAATAAAACATGCACGGTCCCGTCGTTTTGCCCCAACGCTCGAATTAGCCTAAGTCATAGGCGTCGCTCGCGTGAATGCTTGAAAATGCATGCACGGTCCCATCGTCCAAGGCTTGGCATAGCCTCCGCACGTCCCGTGAGTTAAGTCATCTTGCACGGCTTTTGGCTTAAGTCTAGGCACCCGAGAACTTGGTTGATCAAAGTCAAACGCGTGCACGGCACGTTCCGACGACGCAAAGCTTGACGCAGCCTTTTCTTGTCTAATTGTTGCAAAGTTAGGCAAGTTATGTTAAGCTATCAGGAGAAGTAGCAAGCACGGTTTTATGAGCTCTACGGCTGGGTATAACCACATAGTCTCACGATCGTAAGGCCCGTCATATAGAGTATGACTTGGACGGTGGTGTCACATAGAGTTTCAAGTTGGTTCAAGACACGATGGCACGGACTTAGTATTTTAAGGCACGGGCCACGGTTGATTTATTGAGTTTTGGAAAGTGGTTCAATAGTTGTTCTTGAGTTGAGTGAAATGATAGGGCGAGAAAGAAGAATTCTCGCGACTGGGTCGTCGAGGCAAGAAAGAAGAATGCTCGCGACTGGGTCGTCGAGGCAAGAAAGAAGAATGCTCGCGACTGGGTCGCCGTGGCAAGGTCTCAGATGTGAGAAGTGTTGAACTTAGCCCTGAAAGAGATGGTAACACTAGAAGTAGATTGACTGTGTGAGACGTCAGTTTGAGTCGAGTCTTGCATGGTAATTGGACAACTTGTACAAGGTGGAGGTCTTCTCGAGTGATCACCGGGGCGCCGGGATCATGTCGGCCCGGGGGGAGCGAGTTGGCTCAAAGAAGGATGCTGCATAACCGCACGGGAGATTCGGCACTTCCGGGACTAGCTACTCGTAGAAGGGCGGACCGAATCCCCTGAGCCAAGTCCATTATAGCGCTGGGCGCTAGTGACTAGTTCATATAGATGAGTCGGCATGAGCGGCGATCCGCGTAAATGCCTTTGGATTGAGTCGAGTATTGAGCGTAATGTATTAAGGAAGTCGAGTTTAATGTGTGAGTATAGTTGGAACACAAATATTGAGCCTAAGATTTGGTTGCAATGTAGGCGACGTGCTTCGGCACGAGATGTGGCGTCGAGTCTTATGTTGTCGGCATATAAGTTGCATAGTTTGGATATGAGTTGTCTCGAGTTTAAGTCAGGAAAGGCCGCAAGACGGTAGCATGGATAAGTCTTGATAGCGAGGCACGACCTCAATCTTGAAGCACGAACAAGTCTAAGCAAGGTCTTAAGGCACAAATCAAGTCTAGTGGCACGACCAGCACGAGTCGCCCCCTTGTCGTCTTTGGCATGAGAATCGTTGGCACGAGAATGGTTTAGAGGCATGTGAAAGTACTGAAGGTCTTAGCACGGCCGAGTTCGCATAAATTTGCTCCTCGGGAAAGTACTGTCTCGAATAAGTTGAAGTCACGAATAGAGTATGGCACGACCCTGCCGTCCGGAGTTGTAGTTCGGTCAAGTACATAAGCGATGAGGCACTGCCTCGATCGAAATACACGTTAACATGATAGCACGACCATGTCGTTGCTCATCGGTTTGGTCGGACGTCGTCTTAAAACTAATCCTAAGGCAAGACTAAAAAGACAATCGTAAAGGGACTTGTATTACTCAAAAGTAAATGAACGTGTCGGTTTTGTATGGGTGGGCGAGGAGCTCACTCCACCAGTACAGTTGAGTACCGACACCCACACAATTTTCATGTGCAGGCACCGGTTGAAGCTCGTGGCGCGCAGCTCGCTTGGATGTGTCGAGGCACGGAGTTCCTTGGCGATTCGAAGCGTGCGGCCGCGTGGAATCGAAGACTTATACAGGACATAATGTATGGACGTTGCCTTCCGAAGGTTCCGCTGGCTCAAGCATTGTAATCGAGAGATGAGAGAGAGCAGAGTGACTTGTAAAATGAGAGAAAAGTGCGCACGAGAGACTTGTAATCATGGCCTTGCGCCCATTGTAATATCATTGTTCAATATCAATAAAGAGTTCTTTTGAATAACTTGTGTATTGCTTCTAAATTTCTGTTGCATGTTCAATGGTTCTGCTTGGGACTTCTGTGCGACGACCCCATCGCCGCCGATGTAATCGGTCGTTATGAAACTGCCTTGCACGAGCGCAATCTAGGCTCCACGCCTTAGCGAGGACGATCGCTCCTACGGGAGCGGGGCGTGACATAATGGTATCAGAGCACGGCTTTACGTCCTTGGACTTCATGTCGATCTCTTAGTTTTGAAAGCTCGTTCATGGAAAAATAAGTTTGCGCTCTCTCGAATGTCCCTCGGCATGTCCATACAATAAGTCTAAATATTTTCAAAAGCTCGTCCATGCGTTGAATCGAACGCATCGGTAGGCCATCGTCGAAACGCATCTGTAGGCCTTTGTGCCGAACGGTGTCAACTTGACTTGAATGAGAACACGTGCTAAAGTTAGCAAAGTCGCGTGCGTGCCCAAATAGTCCTACGTCGACATTAGCAAGTGAGCGTGCAAACTCGAATATAGTCCGCACGGGATAGCTATGCACACGGCCTTTTGGCTAAGTTGTGCTGCGTGTCGCGCACCTCGACTTTTTGGTGCAATCGAGTCGCGAGCAATATCAAGTAACGCTCGGTCGGGAACGGAGATACACTTAGAGTGTATATCGATAGGAACGCTATCGAACTAACGCTTAGGCGTACACGGAAGATTGTTTTGGATTTTGAGGAATAGTGCGAACGACTTAGTTCGTCGATGCGACGTGAGCGATTACGTTAGAGATTCGTCAAACGAATGAGAATGATGTCTTAGCGAGTGATGCGAACGTGATTGAGCACTAGATCGGATGTCTCGAATCCTGAGTGGTGTATGGTTTGTCTTGGAAATCATTCGAGCAAGAATTGAGGATTAGAGGTAACGGCGAGTATGCCGGCGAGGCGATGCGATCGCAGCGGAGCCTTATAACGCGTCACGCTTAGTTGGTCGTGACTTCGTATGTCTCGAATGAGATGTCGTTCGGACAACTTGTGAATGGGCAACGCGAGTTAGAAAACGAATCGGAACGATGAATAAAAGTGAATGTCTTGATCGAGGAAGCTCGAGGATGGAACGTGTGATTTTGGATTGAATCGAATGGAATTGTGGTATATCCAGTTCGGACAATAGCTTCAGTCGCACAACTCGAAATTGGTTGCGAAGGAATATCGTCAGGTTACGCATATCGTCGATGGTATTGAGGCGTATCAAAGATCGATATGCGATAACTCGGGGGTACTCTGACTCGGCGAATGACGATCGTGCAAATGTCATTGTTCCGATGGATGCTCGGGATGTTGAAATGTGTCGAGGAAAAGATAAACTTGGCTCGAGGATTTTCTGGTTGAACGAATGACAAACGGACTATCGAACTGAGATCTTGGCTTGGATGAAAATGAAAATGTTTGGATTTGTTTCGTTGACAACCACAATGTGCTTGACGATTGAACTTGAGGATTGAGTAGGTCTAATCCGCGTGTATCGAGAATGAATTAGTCTAGACTCAAACAAGAGTTACGTCCCGATGAGAATGATTATTCCGCGGGAGCGTTGTATGGTGATTCATGAACCACCGTGGATAATCGGACTCGCGTGAGATTGGGGCGCAACATATTGTCAAAGCTAGACGACCTCGTGATCGAATACATGAATTGGTTAGAATTGGTGATTTGAATGGATTCGAATACGCGCAACGAATGCATTGATGCGAATAGGTGATCGTGCTCGATGTTTAGAAATCTGAGTGACGCGAGCTTGGGTAGAAAACCCCGTACTATCGACTTTGGTTTGACCCTCGGATTGGGGTAAGTGTTGGCATTATTGTTGGGGAACTATGATTCCAATCCTGACATCGAGTTAGCCTTAAGAAATGGCCTAGCGGTTAGGCGAGACGCCCTGTTTCAAGAGTTAGCAATCGAAAGATTGATATTGAGGATTGGCTTGGATGGATAGAGTGAATCAAAAGTATAAGAATATCCCTCACGAGATTCGGCTGACATGCATATATTTCAGGGACGCCTGAATATGTGCACGATGCGACTCGAGTGAGAATGACGAATTCTCTATCATGCGGCTTGGCGGAATACATGTATTTTGGGGACGCCTGGAATGCGTGCACGATCCCACCAAGTGATACGTTGAATTCAAACGAGACTTGAGGATTGGAAGAGTGTCGAGAATTTGGAATCGTGTTAGAGGAAGATTTGATAATCGTGCGAGCGTGGCTCGGAATCGAAGAAACGCGTAGGCGCAGTGTGCACGATGAACTATGGTGTACCTCGCTCGACTATTATAGTTCCGTGTTAGGCTCGATTAAGTCTTGGCCATAGAAATGGTAGGATGGCTTGCCTTCAGGAAAGTCTCGAGGACGAGACTTGTTCTGAGTGGTGTATGTTGTAGTGTCCCGTCAAGCAAAGTCAATCGGAGGAATCGAAATGCCAACGACGTTCGGACTTAGCCTTGCAACGGCTGGTCGAAGGCTCGATCGGCCGTGGCGACTCCTCGCTCAGGTGGGGTAGTTTCGGTGAACTCGCCTCATCTTAGCCTTCACTTAATAACTCGCATGTTTTCAACTTGCACAAGTTAGGATTGTTAATAAAAGAGACGCATCCACATAGCTAAGGGAATAATCCCGACCCGTCGGAATATCTTAGAACATGGAAAATGGTCCCACGGTCTGCTTAGAAGTCGGCTCAGCGTGCTTTCAAATGACACTCGATCCTTCGTTCCCGTGGCTTGGGAGAAGGTAGTTGGCTTAAGCTGCCAAGTTGCCACGACACTCGAATTGGCCTAAGTCGTAGGCGTCGCCCGCATGAATGCTTAATAAAACATGCACGATCCCGTCGTTTTTGCCCCAACGCTCGAATTAGCCTAAGTCATAGGCGTCGCTCGCGTGAATGCTTGAAAATGCATGCACGGTCCCATCGTCCAAGGCTTGGCATAGCCTCCGCACGTCCCGTGAGTTAAGTCATCTTGCACGGCTTTTGGCTTAAGTCTAGGCACCCGAGAACTTGGTTGATCAAAGTCAAACGCGTGCACGGCACGTTCCGACGACGCAAAGCTTGACGCAGCCTTTTCTTGTCTAATTGTTGCAAAGTTAGGCAAGTTATGTTAAGCTATCAGGAGAAGTAGCAAGCACGGTTTTATGAGCTCTACGGCTGGGTATAACCACATAGTCTCACGATCGTAAGGCCCGTCATATAGAGTATGACTTGGACGGTGGTGTCACATAGAGTTTCAAGTTGGTTCAAGACACGATGGCACGGACTTAGTATTTTAAGGCACGGGCCACGGTTGATTTATTGAGTTTTGGAAAGTGGTTCAATAGTTGTTCTTGAGTTGAGTGAAATGATAGGGCGAGAAAGAAGAATTCTCGCGACTGGGTCGTCGAGGCAAGAAAGAAGAATGCTCGCGACTGGGTCGTCGAGGCAAGAAAGAAGAATGCTCGCGACTGGGTCGCCGTGGCAAGGTCTCAGATGTGAGAAGTGTTGAACTTAGCCCTGAAAGAGATGGTAACACTAGAAGTAGATTGACTGTGTGAGACGTCAGTTTGAGTCGAGTCTTGCATGGTCATTGGACAACTTGTACAAGGTGGAGGTCTTCTCGAGTGATCACCGGGGCGCCGGGATCATGTCGGCCCGGGGGGAGCGAGTTGGCTCAAAGAAGGATGTTGCATAACCGCACGGGAGATTCGGCACTTCCGGGACTAGCTACTCGTAGAAGGGCGGACCGAATCCCCTGAGCCAAGTCCATTATAGCGCTGGGCGCTAGTGACTAGTTCATGTAGATGAGTCGGCATGAGCGGCGATCCGCGTAAATGCCTTTGGATTGAGTCGAGTATTGAGCGTAATGTATTAAGGAAGTCGAGTTTAATGTGTGAGTATAGTTGGAACACAAATATTGAGCCTAAGATTTGGTTGCAATGTAGGCGACGTGCTTCGGCACGAGATGTGGCGTCGAGTCTTATGTTGTCGGCATATAAGTTGCATAGTTTGGATGTGAGTTGTCTCGAGTTTAAGTCAGGAAAGGCCGCAAGACGGTAGCATGGATAAGTCTTGATAGCGAGGCACGACCTCAATCTTGAAGCACGAACAAGTCTAAGCAAGGTCTTAAGGCACAAATCAAGTCTAGTGGCACGACCAGCACGAGTCGCCCCCTTGTCGTCTTTGGCATGAGAATCGTTGGCACGAGAATGGTTTAGAGGCATGTGAAAGTACTGAAGGTCTTAGCACGGCCGAGTTCGCATAAATTTGCTCCTCGGGAAAGCACTGTCTCGAATAAGTTGAAGTCACGAATAGAGTATGGCACGACCCTGCCGTCCAGAGTTGTAGTTCGGTCAAGTACATAAGCGATGAGGCACTGCCTCGATCGAAATACACGTTAACATGATAGCACGACCATGTCGTTGCTCATCGGTTTGGTCGGACGTCGTTGTCTTAAAACTGATCCTAAGGCAAGACTAAAAAGACAATCGTAAAGGGACTTGTATTACTCAAAAGTAAATGAACGTGTCGGTTTTGTATGGGTGGGCGAGGAGCTCACTCCACCAGTACAGTTGAGTACCGACACCCACACAATTTTCATGTGCAGGCACCGGTTGAAGCTCGTGGCGCGCAGCTCGCTTGGATGTGTCGAGGCACGGAGTTCCTTGGCGATTCGAAGCGTGCGGCCGCGTGGAATCGAAGACTTATACAGGACATAATGTATGGACGTTGCCTTCCGAAGCTTCCGCTGGCTCAAGCATTGTAATCGAGAGATGAGAGAGAGCAGAGTGACTTGTAAAATGAGAGAAAAGTGCGCACGAGAGACTTGTAATCATGGCCTTGCGCCCATTGTAATATCATTGTTCAATATCAATAAAGAGTTCTTTTGAATAACTTGTGTATTGCTTCTAAATTTCTGTTGCATGTTCAATGGTTCTGCTTGGGACTTCTGTGCGACGACCCCATCGCCGCCGATGTAATCGGTCGTTATGAAACTGCCTTGCACGAGCGCAATCTAGGCTCCACGCCTTAGCGAGGACGATCGCTCCTACGGGAGCGGGGCGTGACATAATGGTATCAGAGCACGGCTTTACGTCCTTGGACTTCATGTCGATCTCTTAGTTTTGAAAGCTCGTTCATGGAAAAATAAGTTTGCGCTCTCTCGAATGTCCCTCGGCATGTTCATACAATAAGTCTAAATATTTTCAAAAGCTCGTCCATGCGTTGAATCGAACGCATCGGTAGGCCATCGTCGAAACGCATCTGTAGGCCTTTGTGCCGAACGGTGTCAACTTGACTTGAATGAGAACACGTGCTAAAGTTAGCAAAGTCGCGTGCGTGCCCAAATAGTCCTACGTCGACATTAGCAAGTGAGCGTGCAAACTCGAATATAGTCCGCACGGGATAGCTATGCACACGGCCTTTTGGCTAAGTTGTGCTGCGTGTCGCGCACCTCGACTTTTTGGTGCAATCGAGTCGCGAGCAATATCAAGTAACGCTCGGTCGGGAACGGAGATACACTTAGAGTGTATATCGATAGGAACGCTATCGAACTAACGCTTAGGCGTACACGGAAGATTGTTTTGGATTTTGAGGAATAGTGCGAACGACTTAGTTCGTCGATGCGACGTGAGCGATTACGTTAGAGATT
This sequence comes from Iris pallida, assembly GCA_029216955.1. Classification (NCBI taxonomy): domain Eukaryota; kingdom Viridiplantae; phylum Streptophyta; class Magnoliopsida; order Asparagales; family Iridaceae; genus Iris; species Iris pallida. The sequence goes on along the minus strand of JANAVB010007539.1, from coordinate 9,505 downwards.
CGTCAAACGAATGAGAATGATGTCTTAGCGAGTGATGCGAACGTGATTGAGCACTAGATCGGATGTCTCGAATCCTGAGTGGTGTATGGTTTGTCTTGGAAATCATTCGAGCAAGAATTGAGGATTAGAGGTAACGGCGAGTATGCCGGCGAGGCGATGCGATTGCAGCGGAGCCTTATAACGCGTCACGCTTAGTTGGTCGTGACTTCGTATGTCTCGAATGAGATGTCGTTCGGACAACTTGTGAATGGGCAACGCGAGTTAGAAAACGAATCGGAACGATGAATAAAAGTGAATGTCTTGATCGAGGAAGCTCGAGGATGGAATGTGTGATTTTGGATTGAATCGAATGGAATTGTGGTATATCCAGTTCGGACAACAGCTTCAGTCGCACAACTCGAAATTGGTTGCGAAGGAATATCGTCAGGTTACGCATATCGTCGATGGTATTGAGGCGTATCAAAGATCGATATGCGATAACTCGGGGGTACTCTGACTCGGCGAATGACGATCGTGCAAATGTCATTGTTCCGATGGATGCTCGGGATGTTGAAATGTGTCGAGGAAAAGATAAACTTGGCTCGAGGATTTTCTGGTTGAACGAATGACAAACGGACTATCGAACTGAGATCTTGGCTTGGATGAAAATGAAAATGTTTGGATTTGTTTGGTTGACAACCACAATGTGCTTGACGATTGAACTTGAGGATTGAGTAGGTCTAATCCGCGTGTATCGAGAATGAATTAGTCTAGACTCAAACAAGAGTTACGTCCCGATGAGAATGATTATTCCGCGGGAGCGTTGCATGGTGATTCATGAACCACCGTGGATAATCGGACTCGCGTGAGATTGGGGCGCAACATATTGTCAAAGCTAGACGACCTCGTGATCGAATACATGAATTGGTTAGAATTGGTGATTTGAATGGATTCGAATACGCGCAACAAATGCATTGATGCGAATAGGTGATCGTGCTCGATGTTTAGAAATCTGAGTGACGCGAGCTTGGGTAGAAAATCCCGTACTATCGACTTTGGTTTGACCCTCGGATTGGGGTAAGTGTTGGCATTATTGTTGGGGAACTATGATTCCAATCCTGACATCGAGTTAGCCTTAAGAAATGGCCTAGCGGTTAGGCGAGACGCCCTGTTTCAAGAGTTAGCAATCGAAAGATTGATATTGAGGATTGGCTTGGATGGATAGAGTGAATCAAAAGTATAAGAATATCCCTCACGAGATTCGGCTGACATGCATATATTTCAGGGACGCCTGAATATGTGCACGATGCGACTCGAGTGAGAATGACGAATTCTCTATCATGCGGCTTGGCGGAATACATGTACTTTGGGGACGCCTGGAATGCGTGCACGATCCCACCAAGTGATACGTTGAATTCAAACGAGACTTGAGGATTGGAAGAGTGTCGAGAATTTGGAATCGTGTTAGAGGAAGATTTGATAATCGTGCGAGCGTGGCTCGGAATCGAAGAAACGCGTAGGCGCAGTGTGCACGATGAACTATGGTGTACCTCGCTCGACTATTATAGTTCCGTGTTAGGCTCGATTAAGTCTTGGCCATAGAAATGGTAGGATGGCTTGCCTTCAGGAAAGTCTCGAGGACGAGAGTTGTTCTGAGTGGTGTATGTTGTAGTGTCCCGTCAAGCAAAGTCAATCGGAGGAATCGAAATGCCAACGACGTTCGGACTTAGCCTTGCAACGGCTGGTCGAAGGCTCGATCGGCCGTGGCGACTCCTCGCTCAGGTGGGGTAGTTTCGGTGAACTCGCCTCATCTTAGCCTTCACTTAATAACTCGCATGTTTTCAACTTGCACAAGTTAGGATTGTTAATAAAAGAGACGCATCCACATAGCTAAGGGAATAATCCCGACCCGTCGGAATATCTTAGAACATGGAAAATGGTCCCACGGTCTGCTTAGAAGTCGGCTCAGCGTGCTTTCAAATGACACTCGATCCTTCGTTCCCGTGGCTTGGGAGAAGGTAGTTGGCTTAAGTTGCCAAGTTGCCACGACACTCGAATTGGCCTAAGTCATAGGCGTCGTCCGCATGAATGCTTAATAAAGCATGCACGGTCCCGTCGTTTTGCCCCAACGCTCGAATTGGCCTAAGTCATAGGCGTCGCCCGCGTGAATGCTTGAAAATGCATGCACGGTCCCATCGTCCAAGGCTTGGCATAGCCTCCGCACGTCCCGTGAGTTAAGTCATCTTGCACGGCTTTTGGCTTAAGTCTAGGCACCGGAGAACTTGGTTGTTCAAAGTCAAACGCGTGCACGACACGTTCCGACGACACAAAGCTTGACGCAGCCTTTTCTCGTCAAATTGTTGCAAAGTAAGTTAGGCAAGTTATGTTAAGCTATCAGGAGAAGTAGCAAGCACGGTTTTATGAGCTCTACGGCTGGGTATAACCACATAGTCTCACGATCGTAAGGTCCGTCATATAGAGTATGACTTGGACGGTGGTGTCACATAGAGTTTCAAGTTGGTTCAAGACACGATGGCACGGATTTAGTATTTTAAGGCACGGGCCACGGTTGATTTATTGAGTTTTGGAAAGTGTTTCAATAGTTGTTCTTGAGTTGAGTGAAATGATAGGGTGAGAAAGAAGAATGCTCACGACTGGGTCGTCGAGACAAGAAAGAAGAATGCTCGCGACTGGGTCGCCGAGGCAGGGTCTCAGATGTGAGAAGTGTTGAGCTTAGCCCTGAAAGAGATGGTAACACTAGAAGTAGATTGACTGTGTGAGACGTCAAATTGAGTCGAGTCTTGCATGGTCATTGGACAACTTGTACAAGGTGGAGGTCTTCTCGAGTGATCACCGGGGCGCCGGGATCATGTCGGCCCGGGGGAAGCGAGTTGGCTCAAAGAAGGATGCTGGATAACCGCACGGGAGATTCTGCGCTCCGGGACTAGCTACTCGTGGAAGGGCGGACCGAATCCCCTGAGCCAAGTCCATTATAGCGCTGGGCGCTAGTGACTAGTTCATATAGATGAGTCGGCATGAGCGGCGATCCGCGTAAATGCCTTTGGATTGAGTCGAGTATTGAGCGTAGTGTATCAAGGAAGTCGAGTTGAATGTGTGAGTATAGTTGGAACACAAAATGTTGAGCCTAAGATTTGGTTGCAACGTAGGCGACGTGCTTCGGCACGAGATGTGGCGTCGAGTCTTATGTTGTCGGCATATAAGTCGCATAGTTTGGATGTGAGTTGTCTCGAGTCTAAGTCAGGAAAGGCCGCAAGGCGGTAGCATGGATAAGTCTTGATAGCGAGGCACGGCCTCAATCTTGAAGCACGAACAAGTCTAAGCAAGGTCTTAAGGCACAAATCAAATCTAGCGGCACGACCAGCACGAGTCGCCCCCATGTCGTCTTTGGCATGAGAATCGTTGGCACGAGAATGGTTTAGAGGCACGTGAAAGTACTGAAGGCCTTGGCACGGCCGAGTTCGCATAAGTTTGCTCCTCGGGAAAGCACTGTCTCGAATAAGTTGAAGTCACGAATAGAGTATGGCATGACCATGCCGTCCCGAGTTGTAGTTCGGTCAAGTACATAAGCGATGAGGCACTGTCTCGATCGAAATACACGTTAACATGATAGCACGACCATGTCGTTGCTCATCGGTTTGGTCGGACGTCGTTGTCTTAAAACTTATCCTAAGGCAAGACTAGAAAGACAATCGTAAAGGGACTTGTATTGCTCAAAAGTAAATGAACGTGTCGGTTTTGTATGGGTGGGCGAGGAGCTCACTCCACCAGTACAGTTGAGTACCGACACCCACACAGTTTTCATGTGCAGACACAGGTAGAAGCTCGTGGCGCGGAGCTCGCTTGGATGTGTCGAGGCACGAAGTTCCTTGGCGATTCGAAGCGTGCGGCCGCGTGGAATCAAAGACTTATACATGACATAATGTATGGACGTTGCCTTCCGAAGCTTCCGCTGGCTCAAGCATTGTAATCGAGAGGTGAGAGAGAGCAGAGTGACTTGTAAAATGAGTGAGAGCAGAGTGACTTGTAAAATGAGAGAAAAGTGAGCACGAGAGACTTGTAATCATGGCCTTGAGCCCATTGTAATATCATTGTTCAATATTAATAAAGAGTTGTTTTGAATAACTTGTGTATTGCTTCTAAATTTTCGCTGCATGTTCAATGGTTCTGCTTGGGACTTCTGTGCGATGACCCCATCGCCGTCGATGTAATCGGTCGTTATGAAACTGCCTTGCACGAGCGCAATCTAGGCTCCACGCCTTAGCGAGGACGATCGCTCCTACGGGAGCGGGGCGTGACATAATGGTATCAGAGCACGGCTTTACGTCCTTGGACTTCATGTCGATCTCTTAGTTTTGAAAGCTCGTTCATGGAAAAATAAGTGTGCGCTCTCTCTCGAATGTCCCTCGGCATGTCCATACAATAAGTCTAAATATTTTCAAAAGCTCGTGCATGCGTTCAATCGAACGCATTGGTAGGCCATCGTCGAAACACATCTGTAGGCCTTTGTGCCGAACGGTGTCAACTTGACTTGAATAAAAACACGTGCTAAAGTTAGCAAAGTCGCGTGCGTGCCCAAATAGTCCTACGTCGACATTAGCAAGTGAGCGTGCAAACTCAAATATAGTCCACACGGGATAGCTATGCACACGGCCTTTTGGCTAAGTTGTGCCGCGTGTCGCGCACCTCGACTTTTTGGTGCAATTGAGTCGCGAGCAATATCAAGTATCGCTCGGTCGGGAACGGAGATACACTTAGAGTGTATATCGATAGGAACGCTATCGAACTAACGCTTAGGCGTACACGGAAGATTGTTTTGGATTTTGAGGAATAGTGCGAACGACTTAGTACGTCGATGCGACGTGAGCGATTACGCTAGAGATTCGTCGAACGAATCAGAAGGATGTCTTAGCGAGTGATGCGGACGTGATTAAGGACTAGATCGGATGGCTTGAATCCTGAGTGGTGTATGGTTTGTCTTGGAAATCATTCGAGCAAGAATTGAGGATTAGAGGTAACGACGAGTATGACGGCGAGGCGATGCAATCGCAGCGGAGCCTTAGAACGCGTCACGCTTAGTTGGTCGTGACTTCGTTTGTCTCGAATGAGATGTCGTTCGGACAACTTGTGAATGGGCAACGCGAGTTAGAAAACGATTCAGAACGATGAATAAAAGTGAATGTCTTGATCGAGGAAGCTCGAGGATGGCACGTGTGATTTTGGATTGAATCGAATGGAATTGAGGTATATCCAGTTCGGACAATAGCTTCAGTCGCACGACTCGAAATTGGTTGCAAAGGAATATCGTCAGGTTACGAATATCGTCGATGGTATTGAGGCATATCAAAGATCGATATGCGATAACTCGGGGGTACTCTGACTCGGCGAATGACGATCGTGCAAATGTCATTGTTCCGATGGATGCTATACTCGGGATGTTGAAATGTGTCGAGGAAAAGATAAACTTGGCTCGAGGATTTTCTGGTTGAACGAATGACAAACGGACTATCGAACTGAGATCTTGGCTTGGATGAAAATGAAAATGTTTGGATTTGCTTCGTTGACAACCACAATGTTGACATCTGTCTTATGCGAGCGCAACTCCAGCCTCGCACATGCGTCGCGCCGATTAGGGCGATCGCTCCGCGTGAGCGCTGGTATGGTGATCCATACAGCGGGGGTGATCAAACTTGCATGGCGTGGCAATTTGTATGTTTCGACTTGTGGTTTGATGCGAAGGTGAACTCGAGAATGATTTAGTGTGCTTGACGATTGAACTTGAGGATTGAGTAGGTCAAATCCGCGTATCGTGAATGAATTAGTCTAGACTCAAACAAGAGTTACGTCCCGATGAGAATGATTATTCCGCGGGAGCGTTGCATGGTGATTCATGAACCACCATGGATAATCGGGCTCCCGTGAGATTGGGGCGCAACATATTGTCAAAGCTAGACGACCTCGTGATCGAATACGTGAATTGGTTAGAGTTGGTGATTTGAATTGATTCGAATACGCGCAACGAATGCATTGATGCGAATAGGTGATCGTGCTCGATGTTTAGAAATCTGAGTGACGCGAGCTTGGGTAGAAAATCTCGTACTATCGACTTTGGTTTGACCCTAGGATTGGGGTCAGTGTTGGCATTATTGTTGGGGAACTATGATTCCAATCCTGACATTGACTTAGCCTTGAGAAATGGCCTATCGGTTAGGCGAGACGTCGTGTTTCAAGAGTTAGCAATCGAAAGATTGATATTGAGGATTGGCATGGACGGATAGAGTGAATCAAAAGTATAAGAATACCCCTCACGAGATTCGGCTGACATGCATATATTTCAGGGACGCCTGAATATGTGCACGATGCGACTCGAGTGAGAATGACGAATTCTCTATCATGCGGCTTGGCTGAATGCATGTATTTTGGGGACGCCTGGAATGCGTGCACGATCCCACCAAGTGATACGTTGAATTCGAACGAGACTTGAGGATTGGAAGAGTGTCAAGAATTTGGAATCGTGTTAGAGGAAGACTTGATAATCGTGCGAGCGTGGCTCGGAATCGAAGAAACGCGTAGGCGCAGTGTGCACGATGAACTATGGCGTACCTCGCTCGACTGTTATAGTTTCGTGTCTAGGCTCGATTAAGTCTTGGCCATAGAAACGGTAGGATGGCTTGCCTTCAGGAAAGTCTCGAGGACGAGACTTGTTCTGAGTGGTGTATGTTGTAGTGCCCCGTCCCGCAAAGTCAATCGGAGGAATCGAAACGCCAACGGCGTTCGGACTTAGCCTTGCAACGGCTGCTCGAAGGCTCGCTCGGCCGAGGCGACTCCTCGCTCAGGTGGGGTAGTTTCGGTGAACTCGTCTCATCTTAGCCTTCACTTAATAACTCGCATGTTTTCAACTTGCACAAGTTAGGATTGTTAATAAAAGAGACGCATCTACACAGCTAAGGGAATAATCCCGACCCGTCGGAATGTCTTAGAACATGGAAAATGGTCCCACGGTCTTCTTAGAAGTCGGCTCAGCGTGCTTTCGAATGACACTCGATCCTTCGTTCCCGTGGCTTGGGAGAAGGAAGTTGGCTTAAGTTGCCAAGTTGCCACGACACTCGAATTGGCCTAAGTCATAGGCGTCGTCCGCATGAATGCTTAATAAAGCATGCACGGTCCCGTCGTTTTGCCCCAACGCTCGAATTGGCCTAAGTCATAGGAGTCGCCCGCGTGAATACTTGAAAATGCATGCACGGTCCCATCGTCCAAGGCTTGGCATAGCCTCCGCACGTCCCGTGAGTTAAGTCATCTTGCACGGCTTTTGGCTTAAGTCTAGGCACCCGAAAACTTGGTTGTTCAAAGTCAAACGCGTGCACGGCACGTTCGCACGACGCAAAGCTTGACGCAGCCTTTGCTCGTCAAGTTGTTGCAAAGTAAGATAGGCAAGTTATGTTAAGCTATCAGGAGAAGTAGCAAGCACGGTTTTATGATCTCTACGGCTGGGTATAACCACATAGTCTCACGATCGTAAGGCCCGTCATATAGAGTATGACTTGTAATGCCCCGCTCCGCACGAGGCATTTGGTTGGCTTGTTGGATGGGATCAGAAAGTTGGACCATGACTTATGTTGAGAACCAAGAGAGTTGAGACTGATGTAGTCTTTCTTAGCTGGCTAGACGGAATGGGTATTGGAATGTGGCTCGCTGGTGGAGCTACGCTTAGTGGGATTGGGGCAGGAAGACCGTTATATAAGGCAAGTGGAACTGTCCTCCTTCCTCCTTATTCCCGCATGCTTAATAAATGGAATAATGTGATGCTATGAATATGTCCCTAATGTCTCTTACCTTGAATGTTGAATAATTATGATGCGATGTTTTAGTTGCTAAATTGATAGAGATTCATATGCTGGAAATCATTGAATGAATAACACATGAACTTTGAATTACTGAACGAATCACACTCGAACTGCTAATGTAACATGATGCCTGAGATTGAATTGATAATGTCCCTTATGCTTAAGATCGATGAAATGAATGAATCACTTGAATAATGAGATACTGCATAAATAATATATGAGAAAAGAATTAAATATGCTATTGTCCCTATGAAATGAATGAAATGCTACAGGTCCCTTTGAAATGAATGAATACTGTTGTTTCTCTTTAGAAGGAACAAATGAGAAATGTTGCAATGAAGCAATGAATGAGAATTGATGAGGCTTGGGATCGTTGAGATCACCAAATGAAATGATGGTAATGTTGGGAATGAATAAGTCATTGAACATGACTTGAATAAGATAAATGATGATGCACTGTTGTCTTCACTTCAATATTTTACCATGCATTTTATGTTCACGATTGAGATGGACACGCATTCGCATGGTCATAGGACAACTTATGCATAAGTGATGGGGATATGTTTTTCCCCGGGACGTTAGGGCGACCGATCCGGCCTAGGAGAAAACATTGGCGTGCCAGTAGGGGCACGGGTTCTGCGAGGCATCCTTTGGGGCTAGCTACCTTCTCTGGAGTCATCGTATTACCAACGAAGACCTATATGGCAACGTCCGTATGGTTAAACACCAGTGACCATGTAGTCAGGATGCATGCTAATGAATGTCTTATGCAGGCAGAGTAAGTATATCTGCTAACCTGTATTTGATGCAGGTATGAGGGAGTCGGCTATCAGTAAGAAATCACTTAAATGTGATAATTCAATATATGTGTTGGTTTAACTTGCATGCTTACGTTCCAAATAAGTTTGATGATGCTGTATGTAGCCTTTCAGTATGAGATCCTGCTTAACATGTTAAGTTCAGTATGCTAAGAAAGATGCCTTGCTAATCATTGCTCAAACACAACATACATGCTAAGTGATGCTTGAAGTGAGAACTGTCATAATGTTTAAGATGTTAATGTTAACGATGCCTTAATGATGCCTTTTCATGATAACACCTAGTCTGCCTCAATGTTGCCTTTGCATGATAACACCAAGAATGTTAAAAAGATATGTCCACATGAATGCTACAAAGAATATGTTTACATGCTTCACTCTGATTATTGCCCATGAACTGTAAACTGATGCTAGGCCCCAAGTAGAAAGACCATTCTAATAAATGTTTGCTTAAATGATCACTTTAAATGTTGGTTTATGCGAGTGGGTTGGATTCTACTCGCCAGTACATAGATGATGTGCTGACCCACGTTTTGTGGGCAGGTGCTCTTGCTTGGAATATTCTACACACGAAGATTGGCTTGATTGGTTCCGCGGCATCGAAGATTTGTTGGGCATACGGAAGCTCTCCTTGTACAAGATGATGTCTTCTGTTTATAAAGGGCATAATGTATGGAACATTGTAATCAGTTGTACCAGTGAGATTGTGAGCCAAGTCGGTATATCGAGTTGTCATCCATTGTATCCAAATATCAAATGTAAGCTGTATAGCATTGTTCAGTTGGTTTCCAATGTAAAGAGAGATGTGCTGTAATCATTGTACTTCAATACAAGTCTTGTACTCTT
>JANAVB010007538.1:0-27781 GCA_029216955.1 Iris pallida | reverse complement strand
TGGAGCTTCATTGGCTGGGCGCATAGAACTTCATTTGCTAGGCGCATAGAGCTTCACTGACTGGGCGCATAGAGCTTCACTCGTTTAGGTGCATGGGGCTTCATTTCTGAATTTTTTCATGCTTCTACAAGACCCCCTTCAAAGTTTTTGATACTTGAACGAGTTTGAAATACTTTGAAAGAAGCATGGATCATCTTCTCGTGATGCAATGGGCGCATAGCACGGCTCTCCTTGGGTGCATAGTGTTTGGCCAGCCTGTCAGAGAGATATGACTGTTGAGATCATCCTCGAAATCTAAACTGACAGATTCATCGGGTGGAATTTGAAGAGATCCATCCTTCATACGACGTCCATGTCAGCAAGTGACAGTCACATAGTGTGCAAGAGGCTGGTTCTTTATGTGGGCGCATAGGCCATTGTAGGCGCATACTACGCGATGGGCGCATAGGCACGTAAAGCTAGTGGGCGCATAGGAAGTGGCTTGTGCCTATAAATAGGCTCTGAAAGGAGAGAAAGCTCATTATCCCCCTCTCTTAGAATTTTTCAAAAGCTCTTCATCTTCTTTCTTTGAGAACCATGTCTCCCAAGGTCGCGAAGAGATCTGCGAAGGGCAAGGGGCTGCACCGAGTGGCTCTCCTTCTGCGGCAGCATCCTCGGCAGTCCAGGACTCGATTTTGGGTGAGGGCATGCTTCAAAAACAAAGCCTCGAGCGTTAATTTGCGACGCTCGAACTTTTCTTCTGCCTGGGCGCTTGCACCTAAGGAAACATACTTCTGTGAGCATCATTATGAGTCCACAGAAGTCATGCTCCAACATTGTGGTGTGCTATGCGCCCACGTGTTGCCATGTTATGCGCCCTCAAGCTGTGGTATGTTATGCGCCCACGTATTGTTCGTGTGTTATGCGCCCACATGTTTGTTTTGGGCGCATATCCCTTTGGGCGCATAGCACTTGGGCGCATAGCCCTTGGGCACATAGCCCTTTGGGCACATAAAAGCCTTTCAGAACTTAGTTTTTCCTGTGGATTTCTGAGTCTGACTTTCTTTCTGTCCATTTTCATATTTTGTAGTGATCTGGCTAGCAAATTTCTCCACGACCGATATCGGCGACTTTGGGCATGGTGAAGAAGCAACACTAGACACACACATCAGAGAGCTCAGGACTCTTCGTGTTTTGGAAGGGTTTTCCTCAGATGGTATGAAGAACCTTTATACATCGGAGAGTCGGACGGTAGTTGGGCGTCATCGTGCAAGTTCTGTTTTCACGGTTCTTCAAGTAGGCAAAAGCAACTAGAGATGTTGTTTTGAAGGTATGGCCTCTTGGAGGAATGGGCCTAGGACGTCCGCAATATGGAGGAGAGAAGATCAACATTTGTAGATGTTTTTAGCATGCTATATTTGCCCTCCTCCGTGTAGCTTGTCGATGGTTCAACAGCTTTGTTTGCTTCTCAGCTGTAAAATATGACTTCTTTCGAGGGCCACAAAACTGCTTTTTGACGAAGGCGTAGTGGTGCCAAACTAACCAAACTATGTGTTGCTGATGAGTAGTGGATTTTCACTTCTTTTGGACATCAATGTAATCCTCTACTTCTTGCCCAGATGAAGAGATGGATAACTTTTTGTTTTGCTCATGAGATGTAGTCCTGTGAATGTAACTGATTTTGAATAAACAGAATACATTCGCTCCATTCTTTGCTTGTGGTATCTATGGTGCTTGTTTTAGAGAGCTTAATATAGCATTTGTGTAAAGGGTATCCCGCTGGGGGACCCCCCTCTCCCTTTTTTTGGTTTGGACCTATTGCCCTTTTGTGCATCTAGGAATGCGAGCAAATAGATTAGAATGATACTTTCGTGGACCTATTACCCTTTGGCACACCGGCGGTATGGGTAATAGATTTGAAACAAAACCTAACAGAGGTAACATGGTCGTGATAGGTTTTGTGATCTTGACACCGTGTCTTTTATCTCCGGTTGGGTATAGGTGTCGAGTCGGAAGACTATCGGTATCAGACGTAATATGGACGTGACACATGATAATCAGGAGTAGTTTTTGGTCAAAATGGATTTTTTTTTCAAGTTTGGCTTCTTGTCTGGTATCCCTTCCTGGAACGGAAGAGACTTTCTAAGCTTCTTCTCCGACGACCTCTACTGAAGATCAGGAGAATGAAGCTTCCTGGAGTCCTGAATTGGAATGCTGTCTTTGGCTCTGTGAGGGTTGTTGCCGAATGCCAAGTGGCGGCCCTCGAGAGCATTGTTGGCTATGAAGAGCGGGCCAACGCTCTGAGGAAAGTTCTGAATGACCTGGAGGGTCAGGTGGCCAGGTTCCGGGATACCAAATAGCGGAGCCCGACTTCGCTATTCCGTGCAGAGGATGAGGCTTTGATGACGGCTCTTGCGAAGGAGAAGGCTACTTTCCAGGCGAGGAAGGATACCCTTGTTCGAGAGATTGGCGAGCTGGCTGACCAGTATGGCCAGTTCGATGCTGCAAGTGAGCCACGTGCTGCCTCGAAGAACAGGTTGGCTGTGCAGATCACTGAGAAGTATAATCACATTGTGCATATCAAGAACGAGATCGCCCAGCTGGAAGCTGACTTGAGGGCGGCAACATCTGAACAGGAGGATTACTTGGCTCAGGCTGCCATGACTGCCACCACTTCTGCCCGTTTAGAAGAACAGCTGGCAAAGTTGGAGGGGGAGCATCTGAGTCTGATCCTTTTCGAGGATGAAGCTGCTCGTCGTGAAGAGGTGCGCCGTCGAGCTACTGCGAAGTCTGAGGCCGAAATTGCGGCTCTGAGGGACAACATAAACCGCCTATGTATCCCGTAGATTCTTTGTAACTTTCTTCTCTCTTTTTCCAGCCGTCACGGCTCTTGTACCTTTTTTCCGTCTTTTGATAGACGTTCAAGTACAAAATAGAAAATCTTTTCAGAAGTGAATGTGGTTTTGTGAAATATCGATGCTAGAGGTAATTTGGACGTAGCAACGATATTTCTGGTGGGTATTTCACCGGGGAATTGTGATCTGGACCTATTATCCGTTTTATATTCAAGTTATTCGAATATAGATAATAAGTTGAATGAAGCTGCTAGTAGAGGTAATATGGACGTAATAGCAGAGGATATTCTATATCTGACCAGAGGTAATATGGACGTGGAAAGATATATAGCATTAGGGGGAGTGGATAATTCAAAGGTAATATGGACGTGATTATCCTTGATGAATGCTTTGCTCAGAGGTTATATTGACATGGCAAAACATAATCATTTTACTGGGAAAATAATTATCAGAAAATAATTCAGAGGTAATAGGGACGTGACTTGTTTTCATCAACCGAGTTTGGACAAAGTCAAACACGGGAATGATTCCACTGAGGGAATATTTTAGAGGACCTATTATCCAGGGCATATTCAAGACTCTTGAAATACGGATAATAGTTAGATAGTTTTTTGAATCATATAAACGTCGCACTGTACATTTACATGACTGAACATAGTATTTCTTCAGGAACTTGTCGTTGATAGACATCATGAGCAAGTCACCATCAGGCTTGGTTAGCCGGTACGTACCGTTAGAATACACTGATTCTATGATGAAAGGACCTTCCCATTTAGGCTGGAATTTTCCTTTTGTTTTGTGCGTTATGACCATTGGTCTTCTCACTGCTAAGACCAGATCGCCGACTTGGAAGATCCTTTCCTTCACATTTTTATTGAAGGCTTTGGAAAGGCGTGCTTGGTATAGCTCAATGCGCTGCTGAGCTAATAAGCATTTTTCGTCTAGCGCTTCGAGCTCCTTGAGTCACAGACGAAGCTTTCTTCGATAGTCAGCTCGCTGGCTAGGGCTACATATTGGAGTCCGTACCGTTGTACGATAGCCCATAGACATTCACCGAGCTTCTCATTCCAATCGTGCTTGTTTGAAGACACGAACTTCTTGAGAAGTTTTATGATGGTTTTATTGAAGGCTTCTACTAGCCCGTTAGCCACTGGATTGTAGGCAGTAGAGGCTACGTTCTGGATTCGGTTCCTATCGCAGAACTGATAGAATGCATGGCTTGTGAACTGTGGACCATTATCATGGATAATCCTGCGAGGTAGGCCGAAGCGGAAGATGACGTGATGTCTGATGAAACTGATCACATTTGATGCCTTCACTTCAGTGAGCGGTATAGCTTCAAGACGTGCTTGGTATAGCTCAATCATGAGCCTCCCGGAGTGGATGTGCACCCACAAACTCCATCATGAGCCTCCCGGAGTGGATGTTTGGCTTCTGTGTCTGATAAGCATCGTAACAGTAGCCCGTCGTAAGAGCATCGGTACAGCATTTTGCTAGCTATTTTGTAGTAAAATCTGAGGGATCGCCTTTGGATAGACACTGCTTCCTTCGGGTACTCGGGGAGGATTCCATAGACGGCGTAGTCTATGAAAGGAAATCTCCAATCGTTGGCATCGACGCTCGTTTCCGTTGTGTAACTGTGATGAATATGCAAGGCTTTTTCGCAAAGAATAGTTCTCGACCAGACACTGTGATCGACTGCTGAGTATTGGTTAGAACGGTCAAGGAAGCAGCGAGACTGACTAGAGCATCTGCTTCTATATTCTGTAGTCAAGGCACGTGCTCGATGAAGAATCCAGCGAAAGTAGACGCTAACTCGATTGTTGCTCTGTAGTAGGGGATGGGATCTTCGTGGCGAACTTCATAATCCCCTCGGACCTGACTGACTATTAACTTGGAATCACCGTAAGCTTCTAGATAGTCAACTCCCAGTTGCTTCGCTAGTTGTAGGCCAATTTATAGGGTATTATATTCGGCCACGTTGTTGGTGCATGGTTCCACGAGAGAATACGCACGATGTATAACTAGATGATCAAGTGACACGAGCACGACACCTACTCCAGCCAAGATATTTCTTTTAGGTCCTGTTCTTGATGTGCCGTCAAAGAACATTCGCCAAATGTGGATTTCTTCAGTTGCAGTGTTAGACTCCACCACTTCGTCGGAGATTTTGTCGTAGACTTTGGACGATTCTAGCACTGGATGAGCTTCTAGGAAATCAGCTAACTGCTTGGCCTTTTACTGCCTTCTGAGGAACAAAGTGCATAACGTATGGAGTCAACAGCATTGCCCATGTTGCTAAACGGGAATTGGGAGAGCCCGGTTTAGTCATGAGTACTCTGAGAGGGTTGACTTTAGATATAATGTGGATAGTCTGCCTAGACACATAGTGGCGTGTCTTCTGGATGGCAAATACTAGTGTAAGGTATTCCTTCTCCACCGGTGTATATCTGTGCTCGGCACCCACCATTGTGCGGCTGAGGTAGTAGATTGCATGTTCATGGCCGCCTTTGTTCTTCTGAGCTAATAGGGCACCAAGAGAATGGTCCATAGCATGGACATATAGTAGGAAGGGCTTCCCCATTATTGGAGCTACCAATACTAGAGGGCTTGTAAGGTACGCCTTGGTATCGTCGAATGCGCGTTGACATTCTTCAGTCCAGACGAAAGATACGCCTTTCTTCATGAGCTGAGTGAATGGTTGACACCTTCCAGAGAGGTTCGAAATGAATCATCTGATGTAGGCTAGCCTTCCTTGTAGTCCACGTAGCTCTTTGAGGTTTTTTGGAGGATGCATGTCGAGGATAGCCTTCACTTTCTCCGGGTCAAGATGACCCTTTGAAGTGATGACGAAACCAAGGAACTTGTCGGTGGAGACTCCCAGAAAAGACTTGGTTGGATTCATCTTGAGTTGGTGTGCACGCATTAGTTCGAACACCGTTCTCAAGTCTTGGAGGTGGTTGCCCTTGAGACGACTTTTGACTGCAATATCGTCTACATAGCACTCCACAGTTTTGCGCAAATGATCGCGAAAAATTGTGTTCATGGCTCGCTGGTATGTCGCCCTTGCATTTTTCAATCCGAAGGGCATCATCGTATAGCAGTATAACCCCAACGGTGTTCGAAAATATGTGTGCTTCTCGTCGTTGGAGAACATCTTGATCTGGTTGTAGCCTGAGAACCCATCCATGAAGGACATCCGCTCGAAGCCGCAAGTATTGTCGATCATTACGTTGGTGATCGGTAAAGGGAACTCGTCCTTCGGGCATGCAGAGTTCAAATCACGGTAATCGATACAGACTCGAACTTTACCGTTCTTTTTTATGACTAGGACGATGTTGGCAACCCAGTCTGGGTGTTGTTCTTCGCGAATGAAACCACTGGCAATGAGCTTTTTGACTTCATTCTCGATGGACTTCATGATGTCTGGTCGGAATCGCCGTTGTTGCTGCTTCACTGGCTTAGCTTTAGACAAAATATTCAGGCGGTGCATGGCGACTTTAGGGTCCAAGCCTGGCATGTCTTCATAGCTCCATGTGAAGATGTCGATGTATTCTCTTATAAGCTGTAAAAGAGATTGGCGTTCATATCCTAGATAAACTTTTCATGATGAAGATTGGTTTGAAAGATGATTCATCTCCTAACTTGACTTGGATGACTTCGTCTTCGGTAGGTGGTTCACGTTGTTCGAAGCACAGCTCCCACCTAGTGCCCATCTTTTGAGCCCATTGTTCGAGCTCGATTGATTGGACATCGTCTGCAATTTGGTCAAAGAAAACCATGTTGACGGACAGAGTTGTCTTGAACATGTCGCCAATGCTGGAGTCTGAGTCCCGGAGGGAGGAATCAGAAGAATGAGAACAACGATCTGCTTCATCATCTGATCTTTCGGGAGTTGTTGGAGAGGTGACATAACCCAAACCAACACCACTTCGTTGATAGTAGTTCTCGGATTTGTCGGGAGGAGCAAAGTGTCGTATTGGTAACCGTCGTCCTTGGCTGTAATTTAGCCCCTTGTCGCTTTTAATGTCATATCCCATGTTCTGGATGATATTCTTGGCCTGCCAACTATACCGGAAAAGTTGCATTTTCCCAGAGTCATAGTCAGCTTCTGTGTTGTGTTTGGGGGAAGTAGAGTCTGGAACGAACTTTCTCTCGCCAATTATATGACCGAAGATGATTAGTTCTTCATCATTCTTCCTGGCTGGAACGATGAAGTAGAGGATATCTTCAGGGTAAACTTTTTCCCGCAGGTGAGACGTCGTGACTGGCAAGCAGAGGTGTGGTCCTATGCCGTGCTCTAGAGCGTATATCGTATCTATGTAGTAGGTTTACAGATTGATAGACATCGGGGTAATTCAAAGATAAACCTTTACTAAGGAAATACGCAAGTTCTTCTTCAGGGATAACATCATCCGCTGAAGGTACATTATTATGAGTATTGATATACTCATTGAGAGGATCATCATCTGGAAGAGGAGCCACAGTCTTGGCCGAGTTCACCACGTAGGGTAATTCTTCTGGATTGGGAGGACGGGCATCAGGAGGTTCCTGGGTGTCTTGCTGAGAGTGATGGTCAACGGTTTGACCTTGTCAGGGTTCTCCTTTTTTACCCAGATTGAGAGAGGCTTCAGAGTACTTTTTGGAGAAGTACGTCCTTTGACTCGGATAATCAGGGGACCATCATTGGAGGATGGACTTGCTTCAGCTTCATTGTCAGATTCGTTGCCATCGTCCTTGGGGGGCCGAGATTGGTAAAGTACCGAATCTCCATAGT
Source organism: Iris pallida (assembly GCA_029216955.1). NCBI lineage: Eukaryota > Viridiplantae > Streptophyta > Magnoliopsida > Asparagales > Iridaceae > Iris > Iris pallida. The sequence continues at coordinate 20,170 of JANAVB010007538.1, read as the reverse complement.
AAGCTTCGATGCCCTTAAAAGGATCGACATCGGCAAATTTCGTCTTCACGACACTGTCGCTGTTGACGTATTTGAAGCACTGGTGAAATGTGAAAGGAACGATCATGTTCTTGTTTATCCATAGGCGTCCCAGTAAGACGTTATAAGATACATTGGCATCGATCACATAGCAAAAAACCTCCATTCGGAGATCACCGATCTGGCACTTGAGACGGATCTTGCCCAGCAGGTGGCTTCGACCAACATTGAAAGCCATGATAGTTGTGTTGGTTGCCGATAGCTTGTGCAAAAGGATTCCCAGAATTTGAAGCAAACTTCTAGGAATGATGCTGAGGGAGGATCCTGGATCAATGTGCATGCGGTCCACCTTGATCGTCCCGATATACCCTGTATAGTACAGTGGTCTATCATGATGATTATATTTTAGTAGCATGTCCTCCTGTGAAAAGGTGATGTTGGGCACCACTTCCATAGTACTGTGGCAGTGGGGACAGGAGACAGGGTCTTCAGCGGGGGTTTTGACTTCAGCGAGGTAAGAATCGGCATGTAGTAATGCCTCACTTAGGGCCTTCCGCGTTTCTTTGGAGAGTCGTAATAGATCGAACAGAGACAACCTAGCAGGTGTATTGGCTAGCTGTGCCAGTACGTCAAAGTTGTAGGGCCGATCCATGCCTTCGAGAGCTGTCGCCTTCAGAGACTTGTCAAACTGCGTCTCCTTCTGCCTGGTTTTGTCTGTAGTTGGAGGCTTAGATGGGCCAGCTTCTGAGCTTCTGGGGGCAGTAGGAGCTTGAGAAGGTACTGCTTCTTATCCGGGATCGTATGTTCGAAGATAAGTCTTCCCCGATCGCATCTCGCCAGATAGGACCTCGTAGATGGGAGAGGATACCATATGGCATGACTTGTATTTCTTACCCCTTTTTTCTTTAGGAGGTACAACCCCCTGTGTCACTTCTTGCACAAGGTCCGGATGGACCCGCATGATATCACCACGTCCAGTCGTGAGCGGGACCAAGGTCGAGTTGTGTCACGACCCGCACCCACCGTGAGGGTACGAGTACGTAACAGTGCCCAGCCTACGCCGCAGTGTCGGCGGTAGAACGCTGTTCTAAGCCTCTAACTAACCAACAACTCATGCAGTATATGATGTACTCATCATGATCAACTCCGAACGGAGGACAAGTATAAGATATGGTGTAACTCAATCACAGTCTAAGCACGATAAGATAACACCGAAATATAACTACGAAATTGAAGACAACAATAACTACTGAAATAATAACAACAAACTCAAACAATCTCAAATACATCTCAAGTCTCAATTCTATACAACAAGCTCTAAATGAAAACAGATGCAAGTCTACTAAACTAAATCCCGATCACTCCCGAGTGTCGGGACAATAGGTCGATAAGCCATCTCCTGGTCTGTAACATGTAGGGCATGTGTCCTTAGGGCAATCATCTGTAAAATTTACAACAGGTCCAGTCAGGACAGGAACGAGCACATCTCATCTAGAAAACCCAAGTAAATGACAGAGAACTATAAAGCAGTTATAGACAGTTGTATTGATGAATATGTCAGTTTATATTTAGGTGATGGTAAGAAAGACAGATAAAGTGCAAGGAAAGTAAATAACTAAAGAAGAGAAGAATCATAACAATGAAGACTGTAAAAATAGAACTAGCTGAACTAGAGTAATATAATATAAAGTCCAGACAGCAATGTAGACAAGTGTAACTCCAATGTAAGTCCAGTACAAGATGAATCTAATACAAGATGAATCCAGTAAGGGACGATTCCAGTCATAGTCATCAATGATTCCAGGGTGAGTCCAGCCTATACTCTAGCAGTGTGTTTTAAAATACCGAGATCCACATGTAAACGGCTATGGGTAATCCGGCACATCACACACTTGGCCGGGTGTGAGATGGCTATCATTCCAGTTTGATTCCAGCAAAGGGTGATTCCAGAATTGGGGTATGTCCACATGTCTTACTCTAGTATTTTTCCTCCCAGCAAGTGAATCCAGAAATCCGACACAACGATTCAAGATGAGTCCAGCCAGTAATATAAAGATACCAGTAAATGATTCCTAGAATGATTCCAGTAATAGAGGCCAGATAATAAATGTGTGTCGTATACATGAATCCAGAATATCCATACGTGTTGTAATAGAGAATCGTATACAACTAACTAGAACTGAAGTACAGTAATTGACAAATAAATACGAGAACTATCAGAGAATGTACTCACCTGATACTCTGAAAAGAGTAGTGTAATGTCAGATGTCTGCACCGGAGTCACAATGTCCTAAATAGAGCAGTACATGTTATCATATGTTTAAAATAAGACAAATGATGTTTATGATCTACATGATTTCTAGGCCAATCTAGGTCAAAGTCAACTCTAAGTCAAACCTGGTCAACTGTCTAGGTCAAACTAGGTCAACTGGTCACACCTAGACTCAATGTTGACTTTTGGTCAACTCTAATCAACATGAACCATTTGGTCACTTGGTCAAAAGTCCACTATTGGTCAACTAGACTATTTGGGTCAAAAACTCTATGTCATATCACATATCCTAGTATACCACACAAGGCCTATATCATATTTATATACATATCACATATATACATTACACATACACATAACCTTAACCATGACTCAACTACTTCAACACATATATATCTACATAGTTATACATATATATACCTTACCACTATTATTGCATATCTATATATAAGTCATATACAATCATCCTATAATCTCTCATGAAACCATACACACATACCTATTCCATAGCTATACACTAACCTATATATATCCTAGGCTCACAAATCACATACATACCTTACCTACTAATTGTTGTTTGATATGTAAACTAAATACTAAAAAGATAAGGAAAACTGGAACCCAACTAAGATTAATATCTAACACTATATTCTAGATAACCCATGGACTCTCATGTAATCCTTCTAAAACACTCAACAGTACAACTGATACGTGTCCGATACGGACACGAAATTGACACGACTTGACACCACACCTATGCTAGCAGCTAGGGGACTCCTAGGGCTATGCACTCATGCAAAGAAATTAAATTTTAATGGTGATTGTGAGGGTTTACCTATTGGTTGAACTTCTAATAAAAAGCTTCAAAAGAGGGAAATCTCCTTGCTAGCCAATATCTCCAAATTGATTCAAACCTGAGATTTCTCTCCATGAACATAAAGTAGGGATCAATTAGAACCCAATGCAAAAGATTTGAGCCAAAAAGGAATTGAAATGAGGAAGTTATGGATTGGGGAAGAAGGCTCTTTACCTCTTTCTTCAAAACTTGGAGAAATTAATAAAAGAGGCAAGAACAAATGGAAGAGGTATTAAATAGGGTGTGAAACCCTAGGTTGGCTGCCATGGGTGGGCTTGTTGGGGTTTGGGCTTAAGTCATGGGCCTATGGTTCAATTCACAAGTCGTTAAATCACAAGTCATTGCATTAAAGCATAAGTCATGACTTAATTCCACTAAACCTAATCCTCTCATTCTAAAACCAATCTCTAATGACGAAAATGGGTTAACTCAAGTTAGACTAGGGTTACCGTAGCTAGGGTTAGGTTATAGGTTAGTCTACAAGTCTCAAACTAGGAATTCACCAATTCAATAAATTATCAAATAATTCAAATAAGTCAAATGACCAAATTACCCCTAGGCTAAAAATGATAATTAAATCATCCTAATGACATGGTCAGGCTCTAGGTCAGACAGTCTCTCAAGTTACACTAGCAAGACCTCAAAATCACAAGCCATGACTTAAAACAGATTTAAATTGATTAAAAATCACCAAAAATTATAATGTGATTTAAATACAAATAAATAATAATAATAAATACAAAATTTCAAAAATACCCTCATTCCAGAAACTGGGTGTTACAAGTCTACCCCCCTTAGAGAAATTTCGTCCTTGAAATTAAGATGATCGCACCCTTCCTAGGTTAAACCCCCAAACAATCAAAGTCGAAGCAACACAATCCTATTGGTCGTGATTCCACAGTCTCGAATAGGGTAGCTACACTATCTAGATTGCACAAGCAATATCCTGGCAGGTACTAGGGAAATCACACATGAAAGTGGGGAGAAAGAATAAGAAGGTCAAACCTGCTAATCCATCACCTGCAACGTCAGTCTCCTCGGCTGCCATCGCAAAAGCTCCACCCCTCTGGTGCTGAGCTACAGGTGGCCTAGCCCCCTCAAAAGGAGGTGCAATAGGACAATCTATCTTCTGGTGGGCAGCTGACCCACAGAAATAGCAAACCTTCAACCTCTTCCTGCACTGCTCCCAGATGTGTCCCGGCTTCTTGCAATAGGAATAACTGATCGCCTTCGGGTCCTGACCCCGATACTGATGCAGCACCTGCTGAACTCCCACTGGTGCCTGCGTCTGCTGAATCTGCACATGAGGCCTCTTGGCCTGGCCTCCACTGCTGCTGCCTCCAACAGGGTTTTCGCCCCTCTTGAGCCTCAGCTCAAGATCGTCCTCAGCCAATAAAGCTCCCGTCAAAATCTCCTCGAAAGTGGCATCCCTATTGCCGTTGGTCAAGGACTTGACTTCCTTGACCAGACCCTTCCGGAACCTTTGGGCCTTCGCCGCCTCGCTCAAGCCTTCTACGAATCTGCTGAGGCGGCCAAACTCCCCAGCGTACTCCTCCACTGACAGGTACCCCTGAACTAAGCTCTCGATCTGCGACTCCAAGGCTCTGAGCGCTGAATCTGGAAAGAACTTCTTCTTAAAGAAGCCCTTGAACTCCTTCCAGGTCTGTCCAGCTGCCCCCACCCTGGGGTCTGACTAATACCAGGTGCGAGCAAGATCTCGCATCCGGCTAGCTGCTGCCTCTATCTGGAGATCTGCCGGTATCCGGGCCAGGCGAAAGATCTCCTCTATATGCTCGATCCACTCGTCAGCATATAAAATCCCCTCTGTCCCCAGGAAGTCTCTGGGGCTCATCTTCTGGAACTGCTCTATTTCCGGTGTCCTCGGCTGCTGGACCACTGGTCGAGCTGCGACTGCCGTAAGGGCCAACTCCAGGCCCCTGTCCTGTTGGGCCTGCTGTCGGTCCATAAACTGCTGGAAGTAGGCGAACATCTGTGCCGCATCCACATGTCCTGTAGGCGGCGGCTGCTGGAAAGGCATCTCTGGGATGACCGGGCTCTGACTGTGCACTGGTGGAGGGGCTCCTCCAAAGGCAGCTGAAACACCTACCCCTGCTGGCTGAACTGGTGCCACGGTATCGAGGGCTGGCTGTTCAAGACGAGAGGTGGCAGACCTCTCAGCAGTGTCCCTCGGTCCGGAGCGATGGGATCTAGTATTGACCATCCTGGAGACAGATCAAACAGGGAATCAATACTGAGATAGAAGCGATAAATCAAGGAAGGACGGTAAATTTTCAAGGAAGACAAATCAGCAAGATATATAGATGGCATGAATTAAAGCAGAATTTTTCCTAACTGTGATTGAGTGCCTCTCCGGTAAAGCCTATCTCTCAGTCCTATCACAGGCTCGCAGCAGTACAACTAAGTCGCCGTACTACCATGACATCGTATTAATGCGACTCTCGACCTGCATGGACTACCACTAAAAACGTGTCACGACCCGCATCCACCGTGAGGGTACGAGTACGTAACAGCACCCAGCCTACGCCGCAGTGTCGGCGGTAGAACGCTGTTCTAAGCCTCTAACTAACCAACAACTCATGCAGTATATGATGTACTCATCATGATCAACTCCGAACGGAGGACAAGTATAAGATATGGTGTAACTCAATCACAGTCTAAGCACGATAAGATTACACCGAAATATAACTACGAAATTGAAGACAACAATAACTACTGAAATAATAACAACAAACTCAAACAATCTCAAATACATCTCAAGTCTCAATTCTATACAACAAGCTCTAAATAAAATAGATGCAAGTCTACTAAACTAAATCCCGATCACTCCCGAGTGTCGGGACCATAGGTAGCTAAGCCATCTCCTGGTCTGTAACATGTAGGGCATGTGTCCTCAGGGCAATCATCTGTAAAATTTACAACAGGTCCAGTCAGGACAGGAACGAGCACATCTCATCTAGAAAACCCAAGTAAGTGACAGAGAGCTATAAAGCAGTTATAGACAGTTGTATTGAAGAATATGGCAGTTTATATTTAGGTGATGGTAAGAAAGACAGATAAAGTGCAAGGAAAGTAAATAACTAAACAAGAGAAGAATCATAGCAATGAAGACTGTAAAAATAGAACTAGCTGAACCAGGGTAATATGATATAAAGTCCAGACAGCAATGTAGACAAGTGTAACTCCAATATAAGTCCAGTACAAGATGAATCTAATACAAGATGAATACAGTAAGGGACGATTCCAGTCATAGTGATCAATGATTCCAGGGTGAGTCCAGCCTATACTCTAGCAGTGTGTTTTAAAATACCGAGATTGACATGTAAATGGCTATGGGTAATCCTGCACATCACACTCCAGGCCGGGTGTGAGATGGCTATCATTCCAGTTTGATTCCAGCAAAGGGTGATTCCAGAATTGGGGTATGTCCACATGTCTTACTCTAGTATTTCCCCTCCCAGCAAGTGAATCCAGAAATCCGACACAATGATTCAAGATGAGTCCAGCCAGTAATATGAAGATACCAGTAAATGATTCCAGAATGATTCCAGTAATAGAGACCAGATAATAAATATGTGTCGTATACATGAATCCAGAATATCCTTACCTGTTGTAATAGAGAATCGCATACAACTAACTAGAACTGAAGTACAATAATTGACAAATAAATGAGAGAACTATCAGAGAATGTACTCGCCTGATACTCTGAAAAGAATAGTGTAATGTCAGATGTCTGCACCGGAGTCACAATGTCCTAAATAGAGCAGTACAGGTTATCATATGTTTAAAATAAGACAAATGATGTTTATGATCTACATGATTTCTAGGCCAATCTAGGTCAAAGTCAACTCTAAGTCAAACCTGGTCAACTGTCTAGGTCAAACTAGGTCAACTGGTCACACCTAGACTCAATGTTGACTTTTGGTCAACTCTAATCAACATGAACCATTTGGTCAACTTGGTCAAAAGTCCACTATTGGTCAACTAGACTATTTGGGTCAAAAACTCTATGTCATATCACATATCCTAGTATACCACACAAGGCCTATATCATATTTATATACATATCACATATATACATTACACATACACATAACCTTAACCATGACTCAACTACTTCAACACATATATATATCTACATAGTTATACATATATATACCTTACCACTATTATTGCATATCTATATATAAGTCATATACAATCATCCTATAATCTCTCATGAAACCATACACACATACCTATTCCATAGCTATACACTAACCTATATATATCATAGGCTCACAAATCACATACATACCTTACCTACTAACTGTTGTTTGATATGTAAACTAAATACTAAAAAGATAAGGAAAACTAGGAACCCAACTAAGATTAATATCTAACACTATATTCTAGATAACCCATGGACTCTCATGTAATCCTTCTAAAACACTCAACAGTACAACTGATACGTGTCCGATACGGACACAAAATTGACACGACTTGACACCACACCTATGCTAGCAGCTAGGGGACTCCTAGGGCTATGCACTCATGCAAAGAAATTGAATTTTAATGGTGATTGTGAGGGTTTACCAATTGGTTGAACTTCCAATGAAAAGCTTCAAAAGAGGGAAATCTCCTTGCTAGCCATTATCTCCAAATTGATTCAAACCTGAGATTTCTCTCCATGAACATATAGTAGGGATCAATTAGAACCCAATGCAAAAGATTTGAGCCAAAAAGGAATTGAAATGAGGAAGTTATGGATTGGGGAAGAAGGCTCTTTACCTCTTTCTTCAAAACTTGGAGAAATTAATAAAAGAGGCAAGAACAAATAGAAGAGGCATTAAATAGGGTGTGAAACCCTAGGTTGGCTACCATGGGTGGGCTTTTTGGGGTTTGGGCTTAAGTCATGGGCCTATGGTTCAATTCACAAGTCGTTAAATCACAAGTCATTGCATTAAACCATAAGTCATGACTTAATTCCACTAAACCTAATCCCCTCATTCTAAAACCAATCTCTAATGACTAAAATGGGTTAACACAAGTTAGGCTAGGGTTACCATAGCTAGGGTTAAGTTCTAGGCTAGTCTACAAGTCTCAAACTAGTCAAAGCCCAAACTAGGAATTCACCAATTCAATAAATTATCAAATAATTCAAATAAGTCAAATGACCAAATTACTCCTAGGCTAAAAATGATAATTAAATCATTCTAATGACATGGTCAGGCTCTAGGTCAGACAGTCTCTCAAGTTACACTAGCAAGACCTCAAAATCACAAGCCATGACTTAAAATAGTTTTAAATTGATTAAAAATCACCAAAAATCATAATGTGATTTAAATACAAATAAATAATAATAATAAATACAAAATTTCAAAAATACCCTCATTCCAGAAACTGGGTGTTACAAGTTGCGAGCTGGCAGTAGGTTGACGACTTCCATTATTGCCTTGGGAATTGGGACCACACCATTTGGGACTTCTGTGGGAGGAAAGTCACCAAACTGAAGAGAGATCATATTAGAGGATACGGCCTTATCTTCAGCTCACTTGGCTGTCGATAAGCTGTTGTATCTTCTTCTTCAGGACGATGCAGTCTTTGGTAGAGTGATGCACGTACTGATGATAGAGACAGTACTTGGGATCGTTGAGTTGGCTCGCCTCTGCAGGACGTCATGGTGGAGGCAATATCAGCTTTTTACCCTTCGTCAATGTGTGAAAGATGGTAATGACATCGTCTTCGTCAAAGGAGAAGGTCTTCTTAGGCTTGTCGGAGGCGCCATGAGAATTGGAAGCTCCTTTGGATGTGTCGACCTTCAGGACTTCTTTCTCTTTACCCCCACGAACAGGAATAGTTTGAGGATTCTTGCCCTTGTCTTCGGATTTGGATGTTTTCAACCCCAGTAGTTCCAAGTTAGGAACGTCATTTTCAGCAACATCAGTGGCCCCAATGAAAGTGGGCCATGTCTCATACTTATGTATACCCAGACAAAATTTCACCGTAGGAAGGAAGTTATGTCGACAAGCATCCATAAGTTCTGAGTCTGGTATGCCGAAGGGCGTCTTCAGTGCTAGCCGCCTGAAGCATTCGATGAAGGCGATGACAGACTCAGTCCTCCTTTGCTTGGTCTCGATGAGGGTGGAAATACTAACATGCATGCCACTCTCGTAAAACCTGTTGAGGAACAACCTCTCCAAGTCTTTAAATGAATTGATACATCCGTCAGGCAGACTGCAGAACTATTCGAAAGCTACCCCCTGCAAGGTGCTAATAAACAGCTTCGATAAGAACGAATCATCTCTGGGCAAGTGTAGAGTCTGTGTGTTGAAGTGTGTCATGTGTTGACGAGGAGAAGTTAACCCGTCAATTGAATTCAGCATCAACAGCTTGTAGTTGGGAGGGCAAGTAGCATTCTCCCACTCAGGGGGATACGGTTGAGATATCCCCATCTTCTGAAGCTCGTCTTTGTGTGAGATGGTATCGAGACGGGCGACCAGGGAATCAATTGCATCATGTTGATTGAGCAGGTGTTGGGAAGACGACTGCTGAATGGTTGTCAAGCGTCGTTGGTGAAGGACCACCCCCAGCATTTACAAGATTTGGAGGAGGACGTAATGGAATAATACTCCTTTTGTAGTGAAGGATGATTGTTGCTGTGAGCCGGACTAGCGTGGGCCGAGACGTTTTGTTGAGGTGGAGGAACAGCCCAGCAGCTTGAACTGCCATGATACTGGTAAGCATATCAGTGATCTTGGCGAATGCTGTTTCAAGACCCTCTAGCCGTTTACTGGTCTGATCATTGGCTTCTTTAGGTCTTTCTCCGTCCGCCATATATTTAGATAACATGCGAGGATGAACAGAGGAAACAGTACAACTGGTGCTGATACTGTCTGTCTCCGAGTGGACAAGTCCTTCATCTTCAGGTAGAGGAGGTAGATAGTCGCCATCAGATTAGGAGGGATCGTCGTCCTCTGGAAGGCTACCCCCAGTGTGAAGGTCATCCGCTTCAGCCTCTGAGGAATACTACCCCCAGCTTGGGAGTCTTCGTCGTCCATACGGAATCTCAGCCTTTGACCGAGTACCCATATAGACTCCTTCAGATGTGACAGCCTGCTGGCCACTTGTTGGTAGACTTCTTCTTCTCGCGGAAGTGAGGGAGAAAGTTGGGTTGGTGGTCCACCGTCTTTGATTGGGGCTTCCGTAAGGGGGACCCCATGAAGCCATGTTGGATGAAACACACAGTGGCTTTTCATCGTCAGAGAAGTGCAGCCGTCGAAACACGGACTTTCTCTGAGGCACTCTTGTTGCTTTGGAGCAACAACAGTTGATAACAATACTGGTGCATGGGTGTGCACTATGAAATGTTATATCCTCCCTCGCTTTACCCTTATGATTTATCATGTCGTACAAGTCAGCGAAAGGGAGTTTTGCCTTACAACCCATGTTGCGTTCATCGCCGAGCTTTACATGCGGGTTCGTAAGGAGAGTTGGTGCATCCAGACTTAGTTCACGTGCAGGGGCAACCCCCACACCTAAGTTCTGTGATGTCCTTGAAGACAGCCCCGTGCTATACGCCTTGGGGCCTGTCTTTTTGCTGTGGGCGCATAGGCCTTGGAGACTGGCCTTGGGCGCATGCTCCTTGACAGCATGTCTGAGCCTCCTTGATGTGGGTGCATAGTATGGATCCAGAGAGCCCGTGCATGACCATGGATGCCCAGCCTACTGAAGACAGAAGTATTCTGGTTGGGGTTATACGCCCAAAAACTCCCTTGGGCGCATGGCTTTGGGCGCATGCTTGGTGGAGCAGCGTTGTTTTCTCCCAGTTTTGCCTCTTTCGTTTGTGAGCCTCGTCGGGTTTGCCCAGAGTGTCGCACACCCCGATTCTTGGCATCGTAGTATTTTCCTTTGCCAAGTCTCGGGTGTTGAACACCCTGTTGTTGGTTGTGCATGAAAGAAGTCACTGGGCTAGTAGAGCCCAAAATGGTGTGATCCTTCTCCATTTGGGGAACTTCGGTGGCAGAGTCATGCACCCATGTGAAAGAGTCCTCCAGTTGCATATCTGCTATGACACTAGCAGGATATGCACAGCGAGCCTTCGAAAGCCAAGTCTTGCGAGACTTGTTTGGCTTCGCTGATTTTGAGGGAGTAGAGCCATCCCTCGAGAGCATCTCTTCGAACGCCTGCTGATCGAACTTTACGATCAACATCTTCTGAGTGCTCCCCACTTTCGGTATCGGATTGCGTCACCACCTTCTCGTCAGAGGAAAAGGTAGTCCCCAGCAGAGTTGCTATTTTTGTGGACACACAAAAAAGAAGAAAATGCTATCTTTTCTTTATTTGCGCAAGGCACCACAAATCGAGTACGCTTGAGAGATCCTGCGCTGAGGATCCCCGAGTATAAAAAAGAATTCTGGGGAATAGGGCGATGGAGATCGAGCGGCAGTTGCACCTTTACTCCGTTGACACTCCGATTACAAAAGTGGGAGAAAACCTAAGAAAATTGCTAACTCTCGGCTCACTGGCAAGAAGTGCAGCAATTTGGCTCTTGAAAATGCTCTCCGTTCTGTGTTTTGAAGAGGGATGAGGCCCCCTTTTATAGTCGTTCTTGAGCTAGAATGATGTAATGCGCCCACATGAGGAAGACACACTGATTTTTATGTGGGCGCATAGTCCTGCCTTGGGCACATAGGGTGTAGGCGTGTGCAGGCTGCGAGATCGTGGGTTGGTCGTGGTATTGACGTGGCCATATGCTTCGGTGCACGACTGCTCGTGGAGACTGACGTGGCCGTGCGCTTCGGTGCACGTTTTGATCATGGCTTTGACTGAGCCAGGCTTGGGCGCATAGCTATGTCTGAGGCTATGCGCCCTCCTTTGGGGAAGCTAGTCTTGGTCGCATGGAGCTTCACTGGCTGGGCGCATAGAGCTTCACTGGCTGGGCGCATAGAGCTTCACTGGCTTGGGCTTATGGGGCTTCATTGCTGAAATTTTTCATGCTTCTACACACATCAGGGAACTCTTCTACTATTCTGGGAAATTGAACTACTTCTGCTACTGCCATCCGCAATACTTGTGGAGAAGGTTCTACTTCGCCTCTGGAAAATGAAAATTCTGGTTCGCCTGGAATACCAAAAATAATCCTGCCAATATGGCAGTCTATTCTTGCATATTGATCCTTGAACCAATTCATTCCTAGGACCACATCATAGTCGGCCATCAAAAATTCTATCAATCTAGCGGAAAACTCTCTACCGCTAACTATGATTCGACACGAGGAATAGACTCTATCTACCCCCACAAGACCGTTACCAGTAAGTATATTGAGCCTTACTGATAATGACTCGGGCTCCAGTCCTATTCGTGTTACGAATCGTGCAGACATAAATGAATGTGATGCCCCCGAATCAAATAATACTGATGCTGGAAAAGAGTTGACGAGAATGGTACCTGCCACTACCTCACCTGATGCTAATTCTTCTGCCACGGTCACAGCCATAGCCTGCCCTATCCTCTTGGTGCTGGTCCCCTCTGTTGGTGACCTCTCTGCCTGTTCTGAATCTGAACCTGGGCATACTGTTGAGCCTGAGGCGGCAATCGCCTCGGAGGCTGGTACTGCTGCTGCATTAGTGCTGGACCTCTAACCGATGGACTGGTTAGGTTTCGACGATGATAAGCTGGCTCTATTCGAACAGGACCCTATCTTGTGGTCCGATGCCCCCCAAGCCAAGCACAATCCCTGTGCTCTGCGACATTCTGATACTACATGTCTTAGTTTCCCACAATGGGTGTAGCCCATTGCGGAAGACTGCTTCTGCTTCTGTCGTTGAGGATACGTCGGTGTCGAGTGTTCAACCGACGTAACTGTGGTTGCCCTCCTAGGAGCTCCAATTGTTAAAGTCCTAGCTGCCAGGGCTGGTACTGATGACTGGGACATCTGTCCATGAGACCTCTTTCATCCTCCGCTTCTATCTATAATCCTCTGCGAAGTATACTCATGCCTCTTCGCTGCTCGCAAGACGGCATCAGCAGTAATAGCCTCTGTGTCCAATAATTGTAGGCGCACAACGGCCACCTTCTCATCCTCAGGAATCCTAGCTGCTTCCAGGATAACCTCTGTGTCCTAAAGCCATGCATCAGCAGCAATAGCATCTTCAGTTCCGTTAAAGAAAGGAGGGTTTAGGCGCTTGAAGTTGTTGGCTGTATTATTCCCTTGATACCCAACTCTACCCATAGCATCTTATACTGTCTGGTGCAGGACATCGCCCCGACGATCATGAGATGCAAGCAATTCCCTAATAAGCCCTACCAGGGTTCCATTATCAGGCTCTGCAGGCTGGACGGGTTGACCTGAGGGCTCTGGATCCGCAGGAATGCATGATTCGGGAGGCTACTCCAGAGTGTTGGGCTTGGTCCCCAGGTTGCTGCTGGCAATTGGAGGTGCTCCGCCGGGCAGATCGGCAGTACCATGAACAATGCCACTGAAGAAATGACATGGAAACAATAAGGAAGGATCAAGATAAATCGAGGATATAAGCATGTGATCAGGTCAAGATTTCAGAAAGATTAAGAGACACGAGTAGAGATCAAGGCGAGTGCTGATTGAGACATTTATTCGGTAAAACCCCCACACATCTTGATTTACAGGACCTGCATGGGCCACCACTTAAGCCGTGTCATGTCCCCGGAACCAGAATACTAGAGAGCGGGGGACAGACACAGCCAGCTACGTACATTGAAGTATAATCTACCTCGATATACGGTCATAGCTATCTAGATGCATGCGGGTTATCTACAAGCCAACAGTCTCTTATGGTCATGAACAAGCCTAGTGTCTCAATCTCAACAAGCAAGTACTTGTTACAAGATGTAAGATCATCAGACATACAAAGTAAGGCGTCCCAAACATTACATATTCAGATGATCATGAAGCTAGTCATATAAAATACGAAGACTAGTAAGAGTTTAAGTCATACATGATCAACCCTAGGATTTGTCAATCATGTAACAGCCCGTAGGCAGACAAAAATTAAAGTTTCAACACGAGCTAACACTTGCTCGGCGGCTAAACACCTCAAAAGAATAATTTACAATAAAGTGGGAGAGCAAAATAAGAAATCCACTCCTTGCCAGGATTACGTCTGGTGTTCACCATCTGGCTGGAAGGCAGGGAGATCATCGAGAGCTACTCCAAAATCTGGCCATACAAAACCAGCTGGGTCAGACCCCAGAAAGAGCAAGTGCCACAAGGGAGGCTTCACTAAAGAACTAAAACCAGCATATTAGCACATGATACATAAAGGATAATGAAAAAACATGAGTTAGAAAAAATAGTGTGATAAACAATAAGATAAGTAAAGGACTATTCCAGTAACCGAGTTACAACCCGTAAACCAAACAAGGACCGGGATTGTAACCATTCACCTGAACAGAACTTAGTCTCTTACGAATTATCGAATAAGTAAAGCATGACAGTAACGGGCTGAAGTAACCATGTACTGGCCTTGTCTAGGCAAGACTAGACTAGACTAGACTCCATCCATCAATCACAGCCAAGCAATGAGTACGGCTTGATACTTTAACTAACTAGGGTAATCACAAGCCTAGTTACTAATAAGATGCATGTAGAAGCATGAAAATTTCAGCAATAGAGCCTTATGTACCCAAACTAATGAGGAAATATGCGCCCAAGTGAAGCTCCTATGTGCCCAAGTCACCCTGTGAAGCTCCTATGCGCCCATCACCCTGTGAAGCTCTATGCGCCCAAGACAAGCTCCCCCAGAAAGAGGGCGCATAGCCCTGTTCCAGGCTATGGAACAGGGCTATGCGCCCAAGCCAGAATAGCCCCTGACTTGGTCAAAGCCACGATCAAAACGTGAACCGAAGCGCACGGCCACGTCAGTCTCCACGAGCAGTCGTGCACCAAAGCATGCGGCCACGTCAACACCACGACCAACCCACGATCTCGTAGCCTGCATGCGCCTACACCCTATGCGCCCAAGGCAGGACTATGCGCCCACATGAAAACCAGTACGTTTTCCTCATGTGGGTGCATAAAATTAATCTAGCTCAAGAACGACTGTAAAAATGGGTCTCATCCCTCTTCAAAACACAGAATGGAGAGCATTTTCAAGAGCCAAATTGTTGCACTTCTTGCCAGTGAGCCGAGAGATAGCAATTTTCTTAGGTTTTCTCCCACTTTTGTAATCGGAGTGTTAACGGAGTAAAGGAGCAACTGTCGCTCGATCTCCATCATCCTATTACCCCAGAATTCTTTTTTGTACTCGGGGATCCTCAGTGCAGGATCTCTCAGGCGTACTCGATTTGTGGTGCCTTGCGCCGATAAATAAAAGACAAGCATTTCTTCTTATTTATGTGTGTGTCCACAAAAATGGCGACTCTGCTGGGGACTACCTTTTCCTCTGACGAGAAGGTGGTGACGCAATCCGATACCGACAAAGTGGGGAGCACTCAGAAGATGCTGATCGTAAAGTTCGATCAGCAGGCGTTCGAAGAGATGCTCTCGAGGGATGGCTCTACCCGCTCAAAATCAGCAAAGCCAAACAAGTCTCGCAAGACTTGGCTTCCAAAGGCTCGTTGTGCATATCCTGCTAGTGTCATAGCAGATATGCAACTGGAGGACTCTATCACATGGGCGCATGGCTCTGCCACAGAAGCTCCCCAAATGGAGAAGGATCACACCGTTCCGGGCTTTACTAGCCAGTGACTCCTTTCCTGCACAACCAACATCAGAGTGTTCGACGCTTGAGACTTGGCAAAGGAAAATACTACGATGCCAGGAATCTGGGTGTGCGATACTCTAGGAAAACCCAGCGAGGCTCACAAATGATAGAGGTGAAGCTGGAAGAAAACAACGCTGCACCATCTAGCATGCGCCCAAAGCCATGCGCCCAAGGGGGTGTTTGGCCGCATAACTCCAAACAGTAGGCTTCTGTCTTCGACAGATTGGGCATCCAGGGTCATGCGCCCAAGGCTATGCGCCCAGGCTCACTTGATCCATACTATAGCGCCCACATCAAGGAGGCTCAGACATGCTGCCAAGAAGCATGCGTCCAAGGCCAGTCTCCAAGGCCTATGTGCCCACAGCAAAAAGATAGGCCCTAACGCGTATAGCACGGGGCTGTCTTCATGGACATCACATAACTTAGGTGTGGGGGTTGCCCTTGCATGTGAACTAAGTCTGGATGCGCCAACTCTCCTTACGAACCTGCATGCAAAGCTCGACGATGCATGCAACATGGGTTGTATGGCAAAACTCCATTCCGGTGACTTGCGCGACATGATAAATCATAAGCGTAAAGCGAGGGAGGACATAACAATTCATAGTGCACATCCGTGCACCAGTATTGTCATCAACTGTTGCTGCTCCAAAGCAACGAAAGTGCCTCAGAGACGGTCCGTGTTCCGAAGGCTGTATTTCTTTGATGACGAAAAGCCGCTGTACGTCTCATCCAACATGGCTTCCTGGGGTCCCCCTTTTGGCAAGCCCCAATCAAAGACGATGGACCACGAACCCAACTTTCTCTCTCAGTTCCGTGAGAAGAAGAAGAAGAAGAAGTCTACCAACAGATGGCCATCAGGCTGTCATATATGAAGGAGTCTATATGGGTACTCGATCAAAGGCGAGATTTCGTATGGACGACGAAGACTCCCAAGCTGGGGATAGTATTCCCTCAGAGTCTGAAGCAGATGACCTTCACCCTGGGGGTAGCCTTCTAGAGGACGACGATCCCTCCGAGTATGATGGCGACTATCTGCCTCCTCTACCTAAAGATGAGGGACTCGTCAACTAGAAGACATACAGTATCAGCACCAGTTGTACTGTTTCCTCTAGTTCATCCTCACATGTTATCTACATACATGGCATATGGAGAAAGACCTGAAGAAGCCAGTGATCAGACCAGCAAATGGCTAGAGGGTCTTGACACAGCATTCGCCAAGATCACTGATATGCTTACCAGTATCATGGCGGTTCAAGCTACTGGGGCTGTCCTCCACCTCAACAAAACGTCACGGCTCACGCTAGTCCGCCTCATAGCAACAACCCTTCTTCACTACAAAAGGAGTATCACTCCGTTGCACCTCCCCCGAATCTTGCAAATGCTGGGGGTGGTCCTTCGCCAACGACGCCTGACAACCTTTCAGCAGTCGTTCCTAACACCTGCTTAATCAATAAGATGCAATTGATTCCCTGGTCGCCCGTCTCGACACCATCTCACACAAAGACGAGCTTCAGAAGATGGGGATATCTCAACCTTATTCTCCTGAATGGGATAACGCTACTTGCCCTCCTAACTACAAGCCGCTGACGCTAAATTCATTTGACGGGTTGACTTCTCCTCGTTAATACATGACATACTTCAACACGCAGACTCTACACTTACCCAGGGATGATCCGTTCTTGTCAAAGCTGTTTATTAGCACCTTGCAGGGGGTAGCTTTTGAATGGTTCTGCAGTCGGCCTGACGGTTGTATCAATTCATTTAAAGACTTCGAGAGGTTGTTCCTCAACAGGTTTTACGAGAGTGGCATGCATGTTAGTATGCCCACCCTCATCGAGGCCAAACAAAGGAGGACTGAGTCTATCATCGCCTTCATCGAACGCTTCAGGCGGCTAGCACTGAGGATACCCTTCAGCATACTAGACTCAGAACTTATGGATACTTGTCGGCATAACTTCCTTCCTACGGTGAAGTTCTGTCTGGGTATACATAAGTATGATACCTGGCCCGCTTTCATTGGGGCCGTTGATGCTGCTGAAAACAACGTTCCTAATTTAGAACTACTAGGGGTTGAAAATACCTAAATCTGAAGACAAGGGCAAGCATCCTCAAACTATCCCTGTCCGTTAGGGTAAAGAAAAAGAAGTCCTGAAGGTCGACACTTCCAAGGGAGCTTCCAATTCTCAGGGCGCCTCCGACGAGCCTAAGGACACCTTCTCCTTTGACGAAGACGATGTCATTACCATTTTTCACACATTGACGAAGGGTAATAAGCTGCCATTGCCTCCATCACGATGTCCTGCAGAGGCGAACCAACTCAACGATCCCAAGTATTGTCTCTATCATCAGTACGTGCATCACTCCACCAAGGACTACATCATCCTGAAGAAGAAGATACAACAGCTTATCGACAGGTAAGTGATCAACCTCGAAGCTGAAGACAAGATCGTATCTTCTAACATGATCTCTCTTCAGTTTTGTGACTTTTCTCCCATAAAAGTCCCAGACAGCATGATCCCGATCCCCAAGGCAATAATAGAAGTTGTCAACCTGCCGCCAGCTCGTAACTCAACCTTGGTACCACTCACAACTGAACGTGATGAGATCATGTGGGTCCATCCGGACCTTGTGCAAGAGATGACACAGGGGGTAGTATTTCCCAAAGCAAAAAGGGGCAAGAAATACAAGTCATGCCATATGGTGTCTTCTCCTGTCACGACCCGCACCCACTGTGAGGGTACGAGAACGTAACAACGCCCAGCCTACGCCGCAGTGTCGGCGGTAGAGCGCTGTCCTAGGTCAACATACATCTACAATATATACCTAAACAGTTTATACTCCCCGAATGGGGGTGACATAGCAATAATAAACTCAATCACAACTAAGGAAGAGATAGCACGAAATGAAATAGAACTCAAGGAAATAAATAGATGAAATAGCAGTAGTCTAAGATAATCCCAGCAATATCCAACAGTACAAGGTCTCAGATGAAAGAATATATACAACTCTGAACTCCAAAGTAAGTCTAACTAAAACATGTCTCAAGACTGCATAAAGTAAGATAAGCCTAACTAGTCTAGTCTAGGCAATCGGGGTGATCTTCTCAGCTAGAGCTGGGTCCTCCTGAGGGTCCAGCTCGCAGGTGTCATCTAAGGCTGCCCCGTAGCAAGTGTCCAGGCAAGCCTCCTCCTCGTCCTCTATAATATTTTCAACAGGTCCAGTCAGGACAGGAGCGAGTACAGTACATCTCAACAGTTCATAACAGGTTAGAAGATATAATATGCAGTAAAGTAAGATACAAGTACTGAAAGAAGTGCAGTATGTAAACAGAGAGAGGAAGCTGTAATAGAAATATCTACTATACATAGAGAACTATCATGTGACTAGTGAGTCAGAGTACAACATAGACATGTAAATGGCATAGGAGATTCTGATGCTACACTGTGGAAGAGATTCTGATACTACACTACTTGGATATTATTCACATGTCCATTTCTACTCCCCCGTACCCCCAATCAATACACAAGGATCCAGCCAGGTTATGTTATGATCCCATGCAAGGCCCCGAAGGGTGATACATGGATGCCCATAAATGGGTGATTCTAGGAGATTCTAGGATACCCAGTGAATGGGATAAGAGATTCTAGGAGACTCTACGATCATAAGAGTATATGTCGCAAGTGATCAAAGAACCAATGAAGCATAGTGATACGCCATGTAAGTGAAACGCACAGAACATGAAGTACCCGATGCTCCCTAAGGATAACATCTCAAGAAAGGATCCATATAGTACCAATCCGTGTGACCATCGTGACAGTACAAGTAAAGTAATCTACTGCAGAAAATAATTCTAAGCAGGATATGAAATGATCAGAGAATGTACTCGCCTGTATCTGAGTGTCCAATATGAAACGTACTGTCCAAGGAGTGGTGTCTGGCTCCTAATCAGAACAGCACAAGTCACAACAAGTCCAAAATGGTAAAATGAAGTCCTACTATGCATTCTACATGATTCTAGGTCAATCTAGGCCAAAGTCAACTCTTGGTCAACTCTGGTCAATCCCTAGAAGTCAAACTAGGGTCAACCAAGTCTAAATTAGGTCAATCTAGCCTATACTAGTCTACAAGTCAAATATATATCTAAAACCTATCACTCTATATATATATATATATTTAAGTCTAACCCTACCACATATCTACATATCCATCATACTACACATTATATATACATACACATTCTATATTCATATAGATACTAAATACTTACCTTTACATTACACTATA